>KZ652017.1:0-56852 GCA_001010745.2 Gerris buenoi
AGACTGATATAACCGTTACTTTAGGTAACAGGTGATAATTTACTCATTCATTCTAAGTCTCAGAATTTAACATTAGCAACTTAAGCCTTATTATTTCAGGGTTAGCTTTTTTTAATAAGCAGCAATGACACAACAAATTTCCAATTGTCAGAAATATCATTTAACTTGACAAAAACTAAATTTGCGGACCGAAAAAAAGTAAGTCAAAGGAACAGCTGATCGCAAACATCATAACAGAGGAGATAAACAAAAAGCTGATACAGACTGACATACGTTACTAGAGAGCACAGACAGAACTACAAACTTGTGGGTCAGCAGATTCCACAACTCAGCTGGACTTGCACACACAAATAAATAGACACTTACGAACAAGCAAGTTTATGAGATTGAAACTTGAACTACCACCTCGAACAGAAATAGTAAAGACCATAGAGGTAAGAAAGTTACAAAATGACTGGACAAACAAAATGATACTTTAAAGTCAGAAGACACTTTGCCTAGTGGATTATACATTTCTCCTTCCAAAAAATTTGTCATGACCCATTTAAATACACTATTCAAATCCACAAAGGCCAAGCCTTGCGCCTCCTGCTAAAGATATTTCCTCCTGAATTTTTTCTTTAAGAGTCATTGCCTTTTCCAGGGCTAGATTAAAAGAGTTGCATGGATTGCATCTCCTTCTAGAGTAGTGGAGAGTCATCTTCACTAATCTAATTAACTTGCGTGCATCTCTAGTGGATGCATACAAAGTTTTGTTGTACTTAGTCCAGAAGTTTATGAATAGATTTAGAAAGTCAATATTATATTTATGGCACTTCTCCATGGCCTGCCTGATAACAAAGATCTGGTAAATTATAGATATCCAAACTCTGAACCCAAACTGATATTCACCAATGATCCTCTCTGAAAGTGTGGCCAGTCTGGTTATCAAAATCTTTGAGAAAACCTTATACAGAAGAGAAAACATAATACCTCAGTAGTTGTCGCAACAGCTTTAACTCCTGTTTAATGGATTGGGCATATACCAATCAGCCATTCTTTTGACATAATCTCTAGCAACTAGATCTCCTGCACCAATCCTGCTACGCTATTTATCTGTTTCTCCCTTCTGTGTTTCCATAGCTCTGCTAGGATATTGTCTACACCTGGTGCTTTATTCTTCTTAAGACTGGCTACAGCCTCTGTTGGTAGGGTAGATCTCTCATATGTTGGGTTCCCCTCTTCAATGTCTTCTGCTTGCATTTACTTCATGCCTTCAGGCAACTTCTAGCAGTGTTGTGCCCATCTTCAACTAATTTCCTTTCTATCTCCTTTAACATTCTTTCAACATCAACTCTCCTTCTTTATTACAGCAGAAAACTGCTTGTGGTTGAAAGCTAGACCATTGTTTCATAATCTCCCTGCATCTCTTGAATCCTCCCTTTTTAGTAGTTTTTCTATCAAACTGTCTTTTTTTCTGCATATTTTCTCACTTGCCTTCTTTTCTGTATATATTCCTCACTTCTTCCTCTTGTATCTCTTTGGAGCATTAATTCTCTAGCTAATTGCTTTGCCACACTGCCTCCTCACACTCTTGATCATACCAGTCTTCACTTCTTTTCTTTTTTTGCCAATTTCTTAATCTGCTGCCTCCTTAACACTTTCTTTCAGATATGCCCACTTTTCTATTCTTCCGCTATTTCTCTGATATTTTCTTGGTACTTTTGTTCCATTCCTTCATTTATTAGAGCATAGTTATAGTTATAAGAGCTAGTAATTGTGCGGGATCACCAGTTTGACTTACATGCTTATGTTTAATATTATGTGTTGCACACAATAAATAATTACACACATTTATAAAAAAATAAATGTTGCATTGTGTCAAAATACTTTGAAAATATGAAAATGTTGCTGGATTTCCGTGCTTTGCTGTGGAGTGTGTTTTTTTTTAAAGTTTTTTATTTTTTATTTTGATGGGTTCATAAACTACCATCAAGAAACACTAAAGTTATTTTCAGAGTTTCCTGAAGCCCTCCAACCATGTTCAAAATTTATTTATTTCATAAAATGAAGCTAACTACCAAATTCCAAGGTGGTTCTGGTGATATTGCAATGTAAAATTCTACTTATAAAAGGCAGATCGTAGAAAGATTTCTTAGCTAGCACCTAAGGAATACGAAAAACCTCCACACAAAATTTCAGCTCTCTAGCTATTGCCGTTTTAGAGATACTGTAATTAATGAGTAAATAGTATTTGGCTATTTATATACATAGATAGTTAAATATTAACATAATTTAATTAAAATTAAATAAACAAAGAATGTTAAAAAATAAATCAGACACAAACTATTACCTGCTTAAACGCTTGTAAAACCTCCTGGCGTTGGCTAAAGTGCCTGAACAGAAGATGTAAAGCTCCAGAGACAAGCGGAGGGTAGTCATGCATGGTGAGATGTAACAGTACCCTGAGGAATGTCCTCCCACCATGACCATCTAAATCCAACATCTCGCATTCGTCACTAAAATCCAAAAATTATAGATTACCTCTACCTGACAGCTACGACGACCAATTGTTTTGGTATGGGGTCTAAGACTATACAAAAAGAATATACATACGAGGTATGTCGAAGAAGTATCCAACCTTGATCCCATGTATAGTAGTGATGCTAGACCAGCGCCACTTTGCACAGTGGAAAGAGAAAGCTTAATGCACATGCTTGAATGTTTTTTTCGGCATTCCTGTGAGTCAATCGTTCATACATTGGATTTTGATTTCTCTCAAGATAACTAAACAAGTTGAGCAAAGGAACTCCATCAAATTTTGTCAAAAGCTTGTTGATTCTCAAAGCAAAAAATTAGTAAAATTTAGCAGATGGTAGTATCCGGCAAGTCCTGCGTAACCTCAAGAAGGAGTTCTTTCTGTTCCGTTGAAAAAAGCTTGTCTGACTATGACTAAGTACACCTAATACAGAGCAGCTTGGGCTCACAGTTTGATACGTCGACTTAAATACACCTCTTTTAGAGAGACTAACTCCTAATTAAGTAAATTTAGTCACTTCCACTAGAGATTTCTCATTATAAAATATCTTCGTTGTTCTTATTCATATCCATGTCTACGATAAGCATAAATTATCAGTGTATGCTAGAATTTCAATTTCTACTCCTTTCAATCTCCAGTGTCCCACTCTATATTTCTTAAGTCCCAACTTGCAATTTACAAAACACATCGTCCATAACTAAAATAAATAACAAAGGACTTATGATATCACCATGTCTCACTCCTGTGTTATTAAAAAAAATCTTAGAACAAATCTGACTTGTTCTTACCGCATTTCTACGCATTCTGTGCCAGTACTCCTATCCAGAAGCTCTGGATTCCATAAATTAGATTTTCTTTCGCATTCTTATTTCTGAGGGATTTCCATACCTCCTTCCATGGCATTCGGTCAAAAACCTTCTCTAGATCTAATCAGACTTCTTTTTCAAATTCTCAATTTATTCAGAGGGTGAATATTGCATTGTGATTCTCGACCTGCATTCTTAATCTGTGCTCTAGAATTATTCTTAATAAAATTTTCCCAGGTAAGCAAAGAAGAGAGACTCTATGGTTTCCACATTCCCTGACAAAAAAAGTCCAGCCTTTGCTGGTCCCACGCCAGTGTTGCAAAAGAAGGAGGGGACTCCCTACAACCTGAATTTGGGCTTAAGCTGTCAGCAAGCTTCAAGTAGGTAGCCACTCCAGCAAGCTTGGGTGCAATGGGCCAATCGCTTACTTACCTTAACCTAACTGATTATAAGATCCAAAAAGGATAAATCCAAACTGATAACATCGAAGAGCTTAAAACTTTATAACAATATTATTAAAATGTTAAATTGTTATATCTTTCTCTGTATAAGAGGATAGCCTTGTTAAATTAAAAGTTGGAACAGGTCATGAGATGAGGATGGTATTTATACAATGCATGTATCCTTTTCTACAATAGTCACATAGTTCGATACCCGGAGAAAGCTACATTTCGTCAGTTTTCCTCCCTTCCTCTACATTAATAATATTAATACTACTAAATAACTGGAACCATAAGTGCAAACAAACATTAACAAATATAACATTAAGAGTATACCCTGAGGCCACCGCTGCTTCAGTCCACTAGGAGGATTGTCAGGCAAAGTGCAAAAAGATAAAATAAAAAAGAAAAAAAAATCTTATCTTAATCTAATTACCTGCAAACGAAAATTCCTTCAGCCTGAGATCCAATTAGTTCAAGGTCGATCTTCTTCTGATTCAGAGACATGTTACCATTGATAATTTTTTCACAACCATCAAATTCTCTTTTAAAAATAGAGAGTAAACAGCTTATACGGTAATCCAATCGTACGTCGAGGATGAACTGGAATTAAAACAAAAAAATCATTAAATACCTAAAAAAAAAATCAACAACAATTACAGTCGTACACAAAAACAGACAGCATGGGAAAAACTAGCAAATGGGGTGGGGAGCCAATGAGAGCTCAAGATTTGCCCTCTAGATAACTATATAAGAAATAAGAAGGTGAATGTAGTGGCTTTATTTTTTCCCTCAGAGGTTGGATCTGTGTGTCACTCGATTTCTGCGCTGTCAACACACTAACTCTCATTTCGCACAGACTGTAGTCAGAATAATTTTGTAAGTTCTTAGTTGTATCCATGCCTGAATCATTTGGAAGTAAGTGAGAGGATAGACGTCTAGCACTCAAGCAGCATCGGTCAAAGATACATGAATCTTTTTTAAAATATTGTTATGATGTATTTGAGAAGGTTCCTTACCTGTAATATTTCAATAATTTTCAACTTGGTGTCCATAACTAATGGAAATTCTTTTTTCAAGTTAGAATTTTTACTACTTGAAACAGGAGCGTTTGCACGCATCACACCAGTAGCCAGAGTTAAACCAGTCACCACTGCTCCCATATCACCGATGCTACGAAAAACTCCACCTTCGGCTGTGAACAGGACCATTGCAAAAATATTAAATGAGAAAGACATGAATAATAAAGGTCAAAAATTAGTTTATTCCTTTCATTTGCGCTTTAAGGACCTTCTTTAACACCTTTTTTGACCAATATATTTCCAATGAAATAAACTATGATATCCAAAGATATCATAGAGTTAGCATCCAGACGCAGGAGAAGAGAGGGGGAAGGGGAAGTAGGAGATATTAAAGTTTCAAGTTGTAAAATGTCTTGCTTTAGGTAGTAGTAGTAGTAGTTACCTAGTACTTCCTACTAGACGGGTAGGACAAACCACTTGTTAGAACCTCGCAACCATGCCTTACAGTAGACCCATTTTACTTGCCCCATGGTGGAGAATTCCAGCTACTTCACACATCACACCTGTACATTGTACCACCGCAGAGAGTATGATGTAGTCATTAGTAAGCNCCTAAGTATTGAAAATTTGAAAATACAACAGATTCAATAGTATTCTAAATACTTTCTACTACCCCTTGTGATAATTATGTATGATACAAATTTTAGCTGCATATTGCAATGCTCGATCGGGGTGATCATTCCCATTAGAGATCTAGTCCAAGTAATCACCAGTGTAAAACCTGTCTTGCCTGGAATTCTCATAGGACTTTGCCTGGAAGTGGAATTTGCACTATCACCAATTTTGTCGATGGTTAGTTAGAGATTGGTCGTTTTTAAAAGAAAAAGAACAGTTTGAAAAGATCGGGTCACCCATCTCAATGATTCGGTTTCCTGTATTGTTTGAATGATTATTCTTTCCTGATCATAAATGAGCTGTATCCTAACAAAACTGGAACCTGAAAAAACTGATAGCACTTACTGAATTGAAACAGATTTAAGTATATGATATAATGAAACAATTAAAACGAAGGAAATCATAATCATCTTAATAAATATAATTTATTTGGCAAAACAGGCAAGTGGATTGGAATGGTCGGAAAGGGAATTGAAGATGGTTTTTATCGAGAAACGACTAGTTCTTGGAAAAAAGGTACTTTGAGATCATTATGGACGAAATAGAAAGATAGAAGAGGGGCGTCAGTTATGTTTCTTTGAATCTTGGATTGGAGTGATTGAAAGTAATAGAAATTGGTCAGGAAAAAATTGCTCAATAAAAAGGTTAAAAATGATCCAGAGTCTTATGAACGGGTCACAAATGCACCGGATCCTCAATGAACGTGTCACAAATAAGCCAGGTCCGGTTCCTAAATGAACGAAACATGAGATAAATGAGCTGCATCCTGCATCCACAATGAACGGTGACAAATCAACCGAATCTATATTGAGCCGATTGTCATGGTGGTTACAAATGATCCAGAGTCTCATGAACGGGTCACAAATGCACCAGATCCTCAATGAACGGGACACAAATGAGCCAGATCCGGTTCCTCCGTGAACGAGTGATAAATAAGCCGGATCCTCAATGAACGGTGACAAATCAACCGAATCTTTATCGAACCGATTGTCATTGTGGGGTTTGTATAATTTAGATTCCATTGATGCGAAACTTTGCCAAGAAGGTATCATAAGATTGAACTGGTAAAGAACGATGAACGAAAAAGATACCCGGTCTAATTTGGAGAGCAATGTTGCCCATCTCTACTGTTAGCTGTTAGGTCTTTGTTTAGAAGATTACATGTATACTTAACACTCGGCTACTCCAATCACCGCGTCTATATTATGACTTGACTGTTAGTTTGTAGTTAAGAAAAGGCGAAGAAGAAGAAGAAGATTGTTGTTAGTAAACAGGAAGTTAAAAGGTAGATGTAACGTCACACGTTCACCCTTTAAAGGGTATAAAATTACAAACTAATTAAGTAAGAAAGGTTTCACGCTAAGGTAGAGGGCAGCGCAGTGTTTACAATACACACGCAGTGTTGTCAGTACGAGAGCATCGCTTATTTTTAAAACGGTGCGAGTTCATTTCTAAAAGTAGAAACTTTGATTTTTCTTTTCCACTCACACTGATTCTATTTTTACACATTAAAAGATTCGACGCTCTCACAAGAGAGTTTGTGAGTCTTCCGTTTGGATTATTCAGTTTTCGAGATCTCCGTCTCATAGCCGGTACCGTTTCATCGGGTTCCTATAAGTTTTTCGATATATTTCAAATTATAACTGATTATTGGAGTAAAAGTATCATAAGAAAAGTACCAAAGCATGAAATAAACCCTGAGTGTCCCAATTTGTTTTTAATTGTTGCAAAAAGATATTTGTTTCATATTTTTTTAAATTTGTTTACCGATTATACATTTGTTACTTAGTCTCTGTGTTAAAAATTTTAAAGGATTTTTCATCAAGAAAATGTTATAATTAATTTTGTTGTATGACTCATTATGTTTTCAAAAAATATTCGTAACCATCCAGTTTTAACTATTAGTAAAATTTGAAATTTAAAAGTTAAAAGTCAAATTTTATTTAAAAATAAAATTTAGTTTTCAACGTTTTTATTGATAAGAACTTTCATCTAAAATAATTGTATTTTATACTTATTTTGTTCTGTGAAATAGTGTATAAAATTGTGAAATATTCGAAATGATAAAAAAAATATTCCCATCTCTTTCCAGTCTTGGGGTAAGATATATTTTTCTCATATTCTTCATTTTTATCTTTTATTTTAATATTATTGAATATTTCTCAAGTATTTTTCTTGAGAAATTCCTACTAACATAAAATAATAAGTATATTGTTTTCATTCTTAGAGAAATGATAAATTTTTCACTTTTAAAAAAAAAAAGTGTTTGACATCGAGAAAGATTAAATTATATAAATATTTAACACCCTTTCAGTTTTATTTAAATAATTAGGTGCACAATTTGGTCATAAAATTGCGCTCGTCTCTCGTTCATATTACGAGAGTTTAAATATAAATATATTATTTATTACACGCAATTACCAAATTTTTTTTTTAAAGACAACAATTTATAACGAACCTATTAATTTTCATATATTTATGCATTTTATTGTGAAGATTTATTTTACTTCATGTTTTTTTTTTTTTTTTTTTTTTTTTTTTTTTTTTTTTTTTTTTTTTTTTTTTTTTTTTTTTTTTTTTTTTTTTTTTTTTTGTCAATCCGTAATGTGATATTGGAACATAATTTATTACAATATATAATTATTAAATAACTAAAATAAATAATAACAATACCACATAATAAGGGAGGGGGATGTCAAATGTGTAGATGGGGTGCAAGATGGTAACATGACGAACATTCAGGTACTTTGATCTGGTTAGACCTACTCGTGAGGGGGAACTATCCACTCTATTAGGTGTTAGGTAATTAGGTGGGTGCTCAGTATTTGCTTACTGCATGTGTGGATCTGCCCTTGAACCAATTAATCTGACTTATTATAAAGAGGGAGGGGGTATTCTTTTTCAAACAGTTAATTTTCTATTTTCGTCATAAACAGCTTGGGTTTCCGGTGAAATCCGTGTCACGAAGGGGTTGAAATCCGACGTTTCGCTTCCACTACTGGAAGCATCTTCAGGGGTATGGTGCATCGTGGTGGTGAACGGATTTCAACCCCTTTGTGACACGGATTTCACCGGGAACCCAAGCTGTTTACGACGAATCTACCCGCAGAAGCCTATGGACCAATTTTCTATTTTGTTAAATTTACATTGGCTAAACTAACACTACAATCAATCGTTTATATCAAGGGCAAACAATTTACTCACAGATAAACTTACTCGTTGATTGACATTCTGACAGGTATTTCCGACCAGAGCCGAGCATATTTAACAGGTGTTACTGGCTCCTGAGGATCTCTGTCAACATGTAAGTGTAACATCAAACGACAGAACGATGCCCTCAATTCAAAGGATACAGATTCGTCTGCCATACATCTGAAAAGAAAAATAATAAGGATTTAGTGACAAATGAAGACAACCAAAAAACTCAATGTTATGCTCAGAAATTCCTTAAAACAATGTTTATTATGAAATAAATATCTGCATTTAGTACGACAAATACAGCATTTGCTATATTTCAGTTTTGCCTGTATCTAGTAGTAGTAGTAGTCTAGTACTTCCCACTAGAACGGGTAGGACGAACCACTTGTTCGAACCTTGCAAATAGGTCACCACTTAGGCCCTTGTTACGCCCCATGGTAGAGAATTCCAGCCACTTCACACATCATACATTTGTACATTGCACTGCCGAAGCAAGTATGATGTGATCAATAGTGAGCCATATAAATCAGAGTGTCACGGTGAGGAACCTAAACTGGTGACCTGTATCTAAATCACTGGTTCAAAAAATCACCCTCAGAAACACAAACACAAGTGAGCGCAGTTATTGCCCACAAAGTGAATTTATATGTGGAGACAAATAATGATACTCTTTTTAATACTGTCATTAGGTTAACTGGGTTTTATAACATTTTTAACAAGGGTTAAATTTTAACGTGCTAAATTAACATGTTCATATTGGTTTCTAGATTTGTCATACATTCTTATTTTATTTCCACCTCTGTCATTGAGGTATCAACATAATGTAGCAAAATTAAACTAAATCAATTTAATGCAAACTTTTTAATTTTTAATTTACTTTTTCTTGTAAACAAAATAAAGTTGTCTCTTAATAAACTCAGATTGTTATACTCATATTAGCAGAGACAGGGCTAAAAAAAGTTTTGGACAGTATTGAAGACATTAGGTTTGTTCCGACCACACTTCAAACTAGTTTGAAACTGTCCGACACATGCGCATAAGCAACAAGAGTTCAATTTTGGTCCGATGCGCATACGTCGGACAGTTTCAAACTAGTTTGAAGCGTGGTTGGAACAAACCTATTACCATACTTACATTTTATAAAATAACTTGGTTAGTAATTAAAACTTACTTCAAAATCAGATCAATTTCCAAATTAGGAGACAAATTATTCAAAGCGAGATATTGTCTATTAAAACACATATTAGAAAATAAGTCTAACTGATGTCGGTAATATTCTAATAAATCCTGATCTTCAATGCTCCCAGTCAAAGCATTTCTTGACAGCTCTATCAATGGCTTTGATTTCTGCAATAATAACATTATCACATTAGAGATTTTATAAAACAACATAAACATCATCAAAGATAAAGCTCAAGTACAATCATATATATTAAACATGATTTACAAATACTGAACTAACAATTGATTTTGTAATATGATGATCTCACTTATATTCATTTCCATGTTTTACTACTCAAATCAGTAGTTTCACCTGAAACTGTGTTTGGGGCTCATGCTAAGAATCATTGGCTACATTTTCTGGTACTAATATATTGGATTAATTAATCAATTAAAGATAAGATTATATATATTGGTTCAGAGTAAGATTGTAGTAGAGAGAGATAATTAAAAAGTTGTTATCTTTGTTTATGTAAGTGAAAGAATACATACACAGTAGTTGTTCTTGGTACACTAAATTTTATGTATAGCATAATTAGTTGTTCTTGGATTTTTGAGGAATTAAAAAGTTGAGTTATTTAGCTGAAACATGACTTAGCAGGGTTTGTTGTTGGGTTGGAAATTTCTATTTCCTCATGAAATATTTATCATCAATGAATTTTATAAATAGTTTATTCCCACTTATGATGAATACAATGTTTATTTTTACGGTTTCTCTCTTAACCAATCGTATACATAAGAGGGGAGTCTGTTGTTAGTAGCCATACTGTGAATACGCTTTTATTTACCTCTAATTATTTACAATTTTTATACAGTTTAAACTAAATTTGTAAGTTGAGGTTTATCAGAATGATAACAAATAAGATTGAGTTCAAATAAATTTATTTACCTGTCTACCTTGCCAAATTAGGACAACTTTATGATCAATCTGCTGTATATCTTCAGTTTTGCTTTCCATTAGAGATTCACCAACTTGACGCATCATTCTAAAACAATAATAAATAATATATAGTAATCAAATTCTAAGTTAAAGTATTATCTAAAATTTCTGAATTACTTGATCCTGATAAAATGATAATGGATTTTTCTAATTAGAATATTCCAACTACATTGATTACCATGTTATAAGCAATATAGAAAACATGCCTTTGACCTTGGCTTGTTACATATGATGTGAGAAACTATCTATTAACAGTACTCAACAGTATTAGAGGCATGAATATTACGTGAATAATTAAAAATATAGCCTGGAGTATGTAGTTAAAAGACTAATATTAAATGCTCAAAAAATAACACCGCTTAAAAATGAAAAGCTTGACAGCCAGCTAAATTTTTGGGACTGCTGTGCTCACTACAAAATCTAAACTGCCCAGTACACCTAGAAACTCCACAGGTAGTTAAGCACTTAGTTAATTAGTTACCACCTAGAATGTGGTTAGAGTGGGGTGAGCACATATTAACAACTAATGAAACTGGTCATATACAACAGGTGGATGCAAAGAAAATCAAATGTGCCAAGGTATTACCTTTGATTCCCAACCAATTTGAAAACTACCTGGATAAGAGAGTAAATAAGGCCACTCTTGGGTTGGGATATCAAAAGAAAATATTGATATCAGCGATATATTGAGACCATTCCTTTGATGAATAAACATTAGAAATGTTCAAATAATGAAAAATTACAGTTAGCATTAATAATTAAGAATAGAATATGCTATAGTGAAACCTTGTATCTATGAGGATATCAGCATTTTTCACACTCAACACACTTTTACATATCAGCTCTTGAGTGACAGCTATGGCCTTCTTATTTGATATGCATAAATCTGATAAATAGTCCAAAAACCTTGACTTCCAACTTTTCATATTTTTCCTTACTAATCCAACGAAAGTTTCAATTTCAGCAGCCGTGATATGCTTCTCAAGTAATTTTCTATTGTTGTGCAAAAGTGCAGTAATGGTATCTTCAGCGAGTATGTCATAACCTATCTGCTTCTGCATGAATCCAAAGTGCTTGGCAATATACTCCTATAAAGTATAATAGCACAGTTAGAAAATACATGTTTAATTCCACTCCTAGATTGTTTGACTGATAAAAACACACGATACGATATACTGTTGAGTATATAAGAGGAAAAATACTGCTTAATTACCTGATTTTTTCTATAATCTTGTTGACTGAGCCTTAGGATCCTGTAGCAAAGCCTAAACATATTTTTATAAGCAACATGACGAGGATCGTTCAGTTCTTCAATCCTTAAAAAGGGACCTTCTCCAGACGTGGTTTCCAGAAAAGGTGCCTGCAATATTTGGAACAACTGTTTTAAAATGTACTGCTCTCTGATTAACTTCTGGCGGTCACTGAAAATAAAAATAAAATACATGAAACAATGGTGACAGCACGAGGGGCATTGATAGCTTTTAGAAGTGTCACTAGGAGCAGGGAGAGGGACATGTATATACTGTGATTGCGCTCGTAGTACTGTGGCTGTTAATAAAATTATTTCCTCCATTGTAGTATGTATTTTATAAAAGCATGATTTTTCTTATTTTTTTTATATATATAGCCAATTGAAATCCTATAGACTTGCATAACTTCACTTAGCTTTCAGTGGTCGTTTTGTTGAATTTCTGAAATTAGATTTTCTTTTCGATTTTAACTGCCAAAATTTCCCATAAAAATCTGGAAATTTATCGGTTAATACTAACAGTTTTGTTGAAACTAGTAAGTAGGAAAATGTATTTCTGCTACATTTCAGAGCTAAGGCTGACTTTAAAGTGGATAAAGCATTGAATAAAAGCGTGTAGTAATGGATGTGTTAAAAATAGTAGCGGTTATGTCATGCAGAGAGATATAATTTAATAAAAATAAAAGTTGTTAGAGAAAAATTGGCCCAATAGAACCTGAGATACAGAAAGGCATAGATACGCATGTGTGGGGGAGGCATGAGTAGGCTATAGGGGCGGTATGAGGCCATAGGGTCAGTATGAGGCAGCCTCAGCCCTGGAGTCTGTAGGAATAGACCAGGGGTAGAGTGGAACAGTGTTCGGCTAACCTTCTTCCAACCACAGGAAAATATATTTGCAGTTAAAAGTTTATGATTGACTGCATACTGCATAATATAAAGATACATGTTTTTACCAGTAAATGTATGGTTCAATATATTTATTATTCAATTCCTATTTCTTGTTGTTAGTGCCTAACCTATTGAGAAGTTTCACAGTATGATTTACACATGTAAAAATTTTACATTAATATCATATATCTATATTTTAAGCTTTAATATCATGCCAAAAAATAAAAAAAACATACCGATTAGGGTTAGAAATTATGAGATCTAAGGCTTCAGTTTTATTTTGATCATTTTCCATTCCAGCGATGAAATAAATTATATCTTGCAGCAAACTTGTAACAGACCTGAAAAAGAAAAATGATAATACTTAATACAATACATTATAATATGATTTTAATAAAACTAAAATACAGGTATTCTTTTTACAAACCGTCTTTCATTTACAGTGATGACTCCTTTCTCTAACTTTCCAGACATTCCAGCTAATACTTTGCAGGCATCGTTAGCAAAATCTAGATCACGGACTTCAGTCGGAGACACTGGTACCAAAGCAAATGCTTCTTTGTCCTCTTTGATCGGTGCACAACCAACCTGAAATATCAGAGTTTCAATAGTATAAACAAATAAAAACTTACGGCTTGAGATAATACCACTTAATTATTTTCAATAAAATATTACTTATGTGATCATCCTACCAAATGTACGCATAGTATCTGGCAGCTTTAACTACAATTTGTGCACACGGCAAGCTGGAGAGTTTTTTTTTATTAATTAAATGCATATATTTATAGATGTTAAAAATGAGAGGTATCAATTGAAACATACTTATTTTGTCACTGTATGTTATATGTAGCTAGCTGGTGGGCTGTATGTTATATAAACAGCCATCTACCTGCCAGGTAATTGTATAAAACCTGGTATACGATCTGGTGCTATTATTGGAAGAGATCTTGTCACTTACGTGCAATTCTTCTTCTTATATTTTTACCTTATACTTTTTATTTTTCTTGTCTAATTCTCTCGGCACTTCTTTAAATTGTTACTCCCCTTATAAAGAAAACTGAGGGGAGTAACAATCTAAAGAATGTGTACAGAATGTTCTTCTTTAGACTGTTACTCCCCTTATAAAAACAGAAGTGTGATATTCCTTTGTCCCAAAGTACATTGGACTAGACATCCCTATTGTCTTAATAGTTATATAGACAGTCATTTATATTCTAAAAAAAAAATAAATAAAAAAACAACAAAAAAACAGGGGAGTAACAATCTAAAGAAGTACCATTCTCTCCTCATACCTCTAACATCATACACCACTTGGGTTTGCCCTGAAGACGGCAACATTAAATTAGTTGCCAAAATGTCGGCTATGTGGAGATTACTGGAGTTTTTGATTTATTGCATGACCAAACCCCAGAGTTTAGTAGTGTGAGTACTTTTATTATGCATATATGTATATTAGACCTTAGCTGTTAGACCCTTAACAAATTTGTAACAAAGAATTACTTACTTTAGACATAACTGGCTTTTCTTCATCTTTATCGATAGGTATGGAGGTGCTGTGGACCCATGTATTGGTACAAAGGTGGTGAAGTCTGACATAAGAAGACTGAGGTACTAAGGAATCCCCTCTTGTCAGAGTAGTTGGATCCAATTCGAACAATGACGAGATTTCATTAGTATGAGGTACTGAGACTAAATGATACACAGATCCACCTGATGTATCTATAACATAACAGACATATAAGGAACAATATTGTAGAATTGTTTATCATAAGCCTAATAAATAAATCTCTATCTATAAAAATAAAATTCAATTCTTTAGAAGTTCGGTCAATTAAGGAAATAAAAGCCTCATTTTTGCAATATTTTGATCCCTCCTTGGATCATTCTCAAGCTTACTGTATAGATGATTACATGTTGATGGTTATTATTACAAATTCCTGTTTGAGCGTTAAAAAATGTTTTGTTTGAATCATTGTGATTCTTGTCATTTTCCTGAATACAGGTTCTGTTTATTGGTTTTAAATAAATAAATTATTGAAAGACTGAATTTCTAATATTTTTGTTAATACCTTCAACTATTTTACCATTTGAACTTAACCACTACAACTCGAGTTCTCGGACCGGGCCCCCCTCTCAATGTCCACCCAGCATAGTTTTAACAAATGGGAAGCTCCTTGTAAGAGTGGCGACACCAGGTTTTTGCCTGGAAACCATGATATTGACACTCTTGGTTGTTGTAACAACTAGGAGAGGAGTCATGGTTGACAACCATATCTTCATACACAAGTGTGTGAAGATTTCGGTCCCTAACCCAGGTTTGATGTATGGGCCCACCTAAGAGGCCCGCATCTTCGGGTGTAAAACCCCCCGGAATTATAAAAAAAAAACTCGAGTTAAAACTAAATTAACTGTAAGAAGTATAAATAGTAACCTGTATTGAAGATTGAAGAAATATCAGTGAAAAGTGACAAGGCCAAGTATTAGAGCGCAACTGGTGGAATATTACGAGAGTACAAAATAGTTTAAAATGACGAAAGTACAAGTATTAGCTTAAGTAGCGGGAGTCAAAGGTATCATTGGACAAGATATATTGATATATAAAGTTTTGAAAGTGGTTGATAGTGAGATAACGTGTTATCAGAAGGGCAATTGAACCAATTATAAAATTAATACATTTATTTTTAAAATGTAGTAATTTAAAAAAAATACCTCTGACTTTTGCTCGTATTTGATCAAGTGTTTCATCATCGTCAACTTCGGCAGCCAAGTAATGCCCAGTGGCAAGATGCTTAAATCTGAATAGACAATTCCAATGACCGGCCCCTCCTCGGCAGGGATCATGTTGTACAACCTGTGTAAGAAATAAAATAAAATTTGCACCTGTTTTATGTTAATAACCATATGACAAAATTATACTTATAAGAATTATACATTGTTAAATGGTTACACTAACTTCAACTTCCCATAGAGCTTTACTGCTAGTTGCGGCGGTTGCAGATGATCTTCCGGTTGTTCGAAGGAAAACATGCTGTTTCTTCTTATACTCATCCATTGTCAGAAATTTCTCTTGCTCGGCATGAAATAGACGTATCACATCTCCTCCTTTTAAAATTTCCTCTTGATTTTCTTGGTGTTCCATAAAAAGTGTTACTTTCCAAGAGGTACTACTGTTGACGACGTTAACTTCTTTGCACCCTCTATTGTCAGTAAGATCGTAATTTCCAGATACGTGTAAAACTTGTTGGCCGGCATTGACTGGAGTTAATATTACTTTGTCTCCAACAACAACATTATCGCCAATTGACCTTAACTTGTAGTAGGGTAGAATGTAGAACCAAGATCCTTCATTTCCGTTAGCATCTAAATAAACCCTCATAGCGTTCTTTTCAAGAAGAGCCGGAAGACGTTTGTTTACCGTCAAATATTTGTTAGACTTCAAATGGAGTAACTGGAATCAAAAACAAATTATTATTGCGGGTGTGATTTCATTTTTTTTTAAGAAGGAATAAAATTAAAAAGAAGAAATGTTTAATTAAATGTAATATTGTACTCCAAGGTACATAACCCTTTCACACTAAGCTAGTGTCATAGCAGTCACACAGAAATCCTATCCAGTGACCGCTTGGACGATCGGACGACTGCTAGGGTCAGGGCCATGTGACTTTTTTTTTAATTTTTTCTCCCACTCTTAGGAATAGAAAAGCAGTCCACTTTAGTCTCAGGTGGGATTTTTGGGGTGTCAGCAACTATATATATCATTAGAATGAATTCTTTTATTTTATTTGATTTATTAAATTTCTATACAAAACCATTCATGTTATATTCTCAATCATCATTAACATTGTTTATATAATTGTTTATATTAATTCATTAATATAAGTGTATATGATTAATTAATTAATTAATTTAATACTTTATTTGATATTTAATTTATCTAATACTTATACTTTTTTTCTATATTAGAAATTAAAAAGAAAAATATTATTATATTTGGTATGTTCGGAAGCATAAGGGGGATATTAATGAAATTATACAAACATGGGTTGTAGAGGCAAAACATCATTAAAGTATGAGGAAGCTATGTGCCACACTAATTGGCAGACTATCCTATACGTTACGACTATCCTATACTACATAAGCCGCTTAAGAAGCATAGTGAAAACAATACAAGTATTCGTTTAGTTTGGACTTAAAATTAATTAAATCAAAAAGGATAGGGATGTCTAATATACATACCTGAACAACACTTCCATATTGCACAATATTGCCCAATAATTTCTTATTTTCAGATTCATTTTGTTTCTTTTCAATTTCAGCTGCGTGCTAAATAAAAATAACAAAATATCATGAACAAGGAGCTAGATACAAATAAATAAGCATGTTTCAACCTTTGCAATAGAGCCATACCAGTTTATATTTCATTTTTAAGTACCAAAAATAATTATTAAAAAAAATTACATGTAATCGTTTTAGTAGAACTGTATCTGTATTGGAGGTTGAACTAGCATTTTGCTTGGCTGCTTTCCAGAATTGTTTTTGTGCAGAATACCGATTCATAGGACATATTTTAAACAGGCAATCTAAAAAAAAAAATAAAACAACAATGATAACAGATTCTGCTCAGCTTAGTTCAGTGGGTGGGGTTAGTCACACAGCCTCAGAGCTTTATTATTATTAAAGTTATTATTAAATATTATGTTATTATTGATAAGATATTGATAAGATGTTATTATTGATAAGACGAAACTAGATTTTTTTTTATCATTAGTGTGTTAATGATAAAAGATCTAGATTGCCACTCCCTCCAGTTTTTTATAAGAGGAGTAACAGTTTACAGAAGTGCTCTTTTCTACCATATCTGAGACTGATAAAAGTGTGAAATTAATGATGCATTGAAAAAAGTCGAGGTGATGACGTCTTGTAGAAATGCATAATACAATTATAATTTAAGTTTTTAGAGGAAAATTGATGCAGTAGAACTGGAGAAACTAGCTTAGACATATAGGGTGGCAGGTGCGTAGCGCCAACCTTGAGCCTGGAGCCTGTAGGCGCAGAATTCAGATGCACCAAGAATCGAGAGATAGCAAGAGCTGAGGCACTAACAGAAGCTCCAAGGCCTATATGGTGAGTGGGACAGGGATAGAACCAAGCTCTACCCTACAGCGAAATCTTAGCCGATTATAATAAAAATAAGAATCAGAATAACAGTAACAAAATGCTAATATGATGTAGTGAAGAGTTATAATATAACGCTTCATTGTGAACTATTAATATGGCGTTACTGATATTTTTCTGTTCTGTTATACTCGTATTATCAAACTATTATATTATCTGATCAGTTATATTAGCATATATTAGCATAGTTATATTAGCAGTTATAATAACAACCTACAGTGCTGCCAGGTGGAGTATTATGACTATGAATTAAAGTTATTCAATAATAGGTATTCTTCAATAGTAGGTTATCTGAAAAATAGTTATCCTCTAATAAAACGTTATTTTGAACTGATATTTTTGATACACCCGATAAATCACCAAAAGGAAAAAAAATCATACCTCTGAATTTCTTAGGAGGATTACTCAAATCCCCGGCTTTCGGACATACAACTGTCCGATCATCAACCAGCCTGCAAGAAAAAGAGCACAATAATTAAAAAAATTAAAATAATATGCAATTAAGGGATTTAAATTGAGCAAAAATTGAATATATTAAATTTAATAACTAAAACACTATTTGAATATTATGTACTTCTTTATTTATATAAATCACAAGTAAATAAAGAAGTAATGAATATTTAAATAGTGTTTTATTTATTAAATTGAATATGTGTGACTATCATAAAATCTAGGTTGAAACTATATTCGTAACTGTTGTTCCCCCAGGAGTTGGAACCAACTCTCTCCTTGTGATGACAATCTTCTACACACATTCATTTATTCTACACACTAAAATGTATAATCATTTTGTAAAACTGTCAAAAACGGCAATTTTTTTTGTTTCATCATTTTGAATTTCCTCCCTAATTCATTGATTAATTAGGCCAATTAAGAAAAAAAATCCAGCACAAAGGGGGAGTTAGTAGAAGCAGTTATCTAATACTTCCTACTAGACAGGTAGGACAAACCACTTGTTTGAACCTAGCAATTAGGCCCATTTTACTAGCCCCGTAGTGGAGAGTTCCAGCTACTTCACACATCATACATTTGTACATTGTACCGCCGAAGCGAGTATAGTGTGATCATTAGAGAGCTATATAAGCGTGCATCAAGGTGTGGGGGGATAGAACCCCTTAGGGAGTATCCATCACTCTGCTCCGTCCTCGATTCATAGATACGAATCACATCATCATGACACGGATCGAACCCACATTAAAGCGTGGGGGAAGAGAGCCCTCAGAGGGGTGTACCTCACCCTGCTCCATCCACAATTCAGAGTATTATGGCACGGGATCGAACCCACAACCTTGAGTCGTCTCGACTTACCCCCTCGGCACAATGGGGTTAATTATTATATTTTGTTTTGAAAATAAAATAAGACAGGATACATATAAAGGGTTGGTAGATCTTTGTAATCCCCCCCCCCTCTCTCTTCTTCAACAAAACCCTACAGACCTTATTAAAATCTTATGATATACGATCTTTTGACATAAGGAATTTTTTTGGCAGGCAGCTAAAAGCCAACTTGACCCCCCCCCCCCCCCAATAAAAAACAATATCACAATATTAAGTAGTTCTGGTGAGAGCTTCGTCTATAGTCCAGGAGGTTGAGGTCCTTATTTACTAATCAAATAACACATTGATATACAAGTAATTAATAATAGTTTAAATAGAAAGTAACTATACCCAAGGGTGCTGAGAAATCCACAGACAGTTCCTTCAGCATAAAGAGAAACTATATCGCCATGATGAAGTAAACTTCCTGATCCAATGATTTCCGCCATCGCTAACAGATAACAGCTCTTAATAAAACCAGTTAATTAGCCTGAAAAAAAAAAAAAAAAAATCAATTAGGGAAAAGTTTCTTAACCCTTTGACTGCAGAGGTATCACCAGGTGATATCTAGCATTTTCAACTGAGTGGCGGAAGGTATCACTTGTTGATACCGAATGGTTTGGAAAGGCGAGCGTTATTCAAGAGAGGGGATAATGGAACATCTTCAAACGGGTTCTTCAGTTGTGTGGCCGCCTCAGAGATAGACCCAACTTCATTTCACTCGTTTACTCCTGCTATGCTGGTTTGCAGACCTCCTTTTTTCCAGACCCACAACACTTCCGCTTCTGGATAGAAACCTAAGGGTGGGAGAGGGGGAAGGTCCCGCAGTCAAAGGGTTAACAAGCTTCAATCTAAAGCACCAAGGATATTAGCTTTTCACAGTAAGGAAGAAATGTGGGAATGATATTATGAAAAACCACTATGCCTGAGTTTTCAGTATTTGCGTGTTTTTGTCCTCCATAAACACATTTGACTTTTTAGGGTCCGTAAGCAAAACCAAAGACCCTTATATTTTCCTGCAGGTGTCTGTCTGTCGCCTGCTCTCACGGCAATACCTTTCGTCCAATCACTTTGAAATTTGGCATTTATGTGTAATTGTGTATAGTACCTACCACACATTTTAAAAATATAGCTAATTTTTAAAAAAAAAAAAATTTGGTTAAAAAATAATTGTTTTTTGGAGACCGTGAGGGATATTATATGAAAGGGTATGTACAGCTGATCACAAAAATATGTAATTTTTTGGTTATAAGCTTTGATATGACGAGCGTAGGCAGTTTGAAGTTGGTATGAAAAGTGTCCCCCCCCCCTCTATCTTACTTATGGTAAAGGGCAAAAATTCTGAAAAAAATTCCTGAACTTCCCTGAAATTCCCACTTTTTGGAAATTTTGAGAATAAAAAAATATTTTTGTTTTTATTGACAAAATACGTTTATTCTTATAATTAGGCTCTTTAGGATGTATTTACATGCTTATAGCCCAGTTCAATGACAAAAAAATAGTTTATCAGAAGTTTGTTTATGTCAGACCCATAGGGTAGTTCAAAGTAAGCTTTTTAGCATTTAAAAAAGCACCATCAATAAATAGGTATGTACTAATTAAACAAAACTGTGTTGGCTACCCACACCGACCCACACTGTGTTTTGACTAGCACACACTTGACATGTTTATTTATACTTGGTGTTTGTCTCTCTATATAACCTCTTCATTTAAAATCTCACCAACCTTTTATGTTATAGGAATAGTAGTGGTTGAAACACTCAAATAATGGTAAAAATTCGCTGGCAAAACACAGGAATCAACATAGTAAAATAAATTATGAGCCGTGTGAAACTGAATGAGACAAGTCTAACAACTATAAACTATTTTCTTTAAAATATTTTCAATGATAATTCTTAAACTAATGAATATAATGCCTACTTGTTTTAAATGACTAACTATTTACTTTTACTTTTGTAATTTATAATTATGTGAAGGTCGTTTTAAGTGTCTATAGTTAAATTTTAATTTATTAGCTAGACTCTCACTTATGGAGATAGTTTATAACTCATTACACCAGTAATTGTAAGTAATTATGTTTATAATTTAATTTTTCATACTAATATAATTAATTTAAATCTTTAGTAAATAAATAGAATTAATTTATTTTTATTTTTTTTTTGTAATCTATATTAGTTCANTGTTGCATTTTAAAATAAAATAAAGTTATTGAAAGAATCCCCCCTCTTAAGGGTCAAAACATCTCATGGAGAAAAAAGAAAATATTTTTATTATTATACATCTAACCCATCCATCTACCAATCTTTTATATTTTTAATTAGAAAGGTGTTGATTTTAACATTTTACAAAATCAACAAACATTTGATGGCCTGGTCCATTAACAAAATTTCTTCACCTGTGCAGTAGTTTATGTAGAAACATGTATCCTAATTTTTTTTAATGTTTGTTCAAACTGATATGGAACTTCTTTCACTAGAGAGAGAAAAGTTTGGAGAAACTCCATAAGTAATAACTTTATTATAAATTCATTACAAAATTACGCCGTTACTGATACGATCACCTTTTAATTGACCATTTCGATGGTCATAGTTTCCTTCATGGATGGACATTTTAAAATAATTTTATCAACCTCACTTCTATTTCATCTTCATTAATCAATTTAATATTTTAATATTTATAAAAATTAAGCTGCACAATTTTTAACATATGTAATTCCTTTTAAAGAAAGTGTAAATGTGTAAAACACTCTTAAGAACAAACGTGTTCTGTTGAAAAGACCACCTGTTGGACTCAGATTCATTTTTATTAAAAAAAGCTTTGAGTAGGCTATGAGCTCATTTAAAATACAATATACCTTATTGCTTTGAATATAAGACTCACCCGGTTTCAAAGGAAACAGAGACATCAAATTTATAGTCCTATGGCTATTGTTGGAATATTAAATCCATGGCTATTGTTGGAATATTAAATCTTTATTTAGTTCAATGAGTTAAATTAATATTAATTTAAGTGTACACCCTATTTTCTTATATAAGAAACGTTTTTTTGATGGATGGTAAGGTGTAATAAGTTGTAACTAAGCCTTTATTTCATTTGTTGAGACGTTTCGACTCTTAGAAGGAGTCATCCTCAGTCAATTTATTAGTTTTATGGTCACATCAAGTGTCATAACATCTTCCTCCGTGGGAGGGCGTCTTTAGTTTTAGTTGAAATTAAGTTTAAAATTTTTTATAATTTAAGTCAGTAATTGATTTAAATCAATTTCACATGATAAAAAGATATATATAACATAAACATAACAAATGAACAATTCCTTTGTTTATTTAATTTACTTAATTTATTAATTACACCTTACCATCCATCAAAAAAACGTTTCTTATCTTTATTTAGATGTAATGATTAAGTAATGAAATATAATGATTTAGATGGCCCAGTGAAGGCTTTCCTTGATTTGAGGCATTTAAAAAGTGTATGCTTTTTATTGCACCAACGTCGCAAATTACATTCACTATTTTCCCGCGGCTCGATTACCGTAGCGTTCTGCAAATTGAATCACTTTTCTTTTATCACAGGCTTAACGAACCCTTTATTCTTTCCCCAACATCTCGAAGGGTAAGTAAACCTGGAAGACAACAGGTGAGGAATAGAAAGAGAACTGAAATAACAAGAAATATCTAGGTACAACGGGAATCCTTCCACTAAACATCTCATCGGATATTGAACTCGTTGAAATTCCTGAAAATTATATTAATGTAAAAGGAGGCCGTCAATAATATCCCGGCAAAATTCAGAGAATTGGAAATAAAAAGTAAAAACATGATCTTAATTATTATTGAACGAGGAGTTCATAGAATATAGGTTGTTAGATCACGCAACGTTGCTTACAGAAGGAAATGCTATTTCAATCTGTTACACTTGAATTCTTCGATTATAAGACGCACCTCGAATATAAGAGGCACCCAGGTTTTCGCGATGCAAAAACAGGGAAAAAAGTGCGCCTTATATTCAAAGCAATACAGTATTAATTTAGTGTACATCATACATTAATTATATATGTAAAGGATTCAATTCATATCTGCATAAATTTTATAAAAAAAATATATTTTTTTGTGAAGAACATTTTAAGATTATAAATATCTAAGGAGAGGTCAAGTTTCAACCTCTAATTAAAAAAATAATTATATTTTAAAAGTAAGCTCTAATTAAATGCTCAGTATCTCTAGTAAGTTTTTAACGAGATATATATATATTTAATGCTACCTGAGGAACAATTGCATATTTTTTTAATTAGAATTTTAATGAAATTTAAAAATGTTATATTAATTATTTAAATTAATAATCAGCATCTGACAAACACCCTATTTAATAGTCCCCCCCCCCCAAAAAATGGGTTCTTTATTGTAAAAAACAAACCATCTTAAATTTACTAATTTTGGAAAGTATTGGATTTTTGAAACCATTTTGGCCTCATTTTGTTATAAGGAATAAGTCGCTGCTTTTCGAATAGAAATCAAACTTGTGATCCTACAGAGCATTTATTTTTAAATAAATATCAAAACAGTGTCTTTGGAAAAAAATTATTCTTTGATATCTTTGATAAAATTAGTAAGCGAAGTTAAGATTATTTATATGTAAAATGGATGGATCCTCTTAAGGGTTAAAAGAAAAATAAAATCAATAATTCATATTATTGGCGACGTTTCAACCTATCCGGTCATTATCGAGCTTGAAAATTGATTTGTTTATTTAGTATACATGAAAAGAAGAACATTGCACTAAAAACATATATCACATTTATAAAGGAACAGTTTGTGGCTGAATATTTAGTATAAAATCACAAAAAACAAAAAAACAAATTTTTTTTTTTGTTTTTTTTGTGATTTTATACTAAATATTCAGCCACAAACTGTTCCTTTATAAATGTGATATATGTTTTTAGTGCAATGTTCTTCTTTTCATGTATACTAAATAAACAAATCAATTTTCAGGCTCGATAATGACCGGATAGGTTGAAACGTCGCCAATAATAAGAATTATTGATTTTATTTTTCTTTTAACCCTTAAGAGGATCCATCCATTTTACATATAAATATTGAAAAAAGGGTTCTACCACTGAAGATTAAGATTATTTATTTTACTCAGCCTTATCTTCCTCAAACATGGGGCCCAATATACTTAAAATAAGACAAAAACTTAATTCAAATTAATCTCCCTAATTTGCCTTATTTGAGACAGGGGCCTCCAATGAGTTATCAAGTTATAACACAAAACTCATCACAACCTCATCCAAAAGGCCCTACCGAACGGTTGGGCGCCCCTCTCGGTCCAGGGGTGTACACCACTATTATACCTGATCATGAAGATTATCTTCTTTTCTGTTTAGCGCAGTTAGGCAGTTGGATTTAAAGACGAGGCACACATTTTAAAACCATTTAAATTCACCCGACACAACACAAAACCTACAAAACCAAACTGGACACAATACACGACATAGCTAGAAACAACGGGTACAAAAAACGGACTATAAACAAACTGATAAGACATTAAAATAACAAAACCAACTCTACTCGACAGACAACCTCAACCGACTTTCAATGGACAGCATTAACGTACGTAGGCCAAGAGGCTTACCGACTAATGACCTTTTTAACAAACATGGCATCAAGACAGCTTTCAGGGCAACAAATAACATAGGTAACAAACTAACAAAACGACGGAATAACAACAACACTTAGGACAATAGTGGAATTTACAAACTAACATGCAACGATTGTGACCAAGTATACATAGGAAAGACAGGACGCAACTTACAAACTAGGTACAAAGAACACTTACGATCTTTCATTTACAATAGAACTGACTCCAACTTCGCCAACCACCTATGTACACACGGACATGAACCAACAACAATTGACAAATCAATGACACTATTACAAAAAGGACCAAGGCTTGAAAAGCTAGAAATTTACAAACACAGAACGACCGACATGACTCTGATCATCGAACAACTACTCACCAATTCGAACATAACATTTTCAGTACTCAGGCCATTAACGAACAAACGCAAACAAGACGATGCAACTTCGAGGTACACACAGAACAAGAGACCTAGATTATCATTAGACTCCTAACTTTTTATTTTTTCCTCATACTACATTCTCTCATTCCTCTGTATTTTTCCTTTTCTCTCTGTCTAACTCTCCTCATCATTTCAACACTTCCTTTAATTACATCACCATTATCATCACAACTCTTCCCTTCATTGCATCACCTTTACCTTCACACAAACTTCCCTCTTATTTCATCATCTTTATCTTCACACTCTTCCTTCAACTCCTCTTCCCCTGTATATTCTTCTACTTCTTGCTTCCTTTCTTCACTCTCTCATGTAGACTCTACGAGTTTATTATATCAAGTTTCTCAAATATTTTAATAAATATTCACTGTCCCTTTTGTTCCAAGGAACATGTTTTGTACTCCTGTGCCTTGTACTACATTCAAAGAGCACGTAGACAATACATTTGACTTTATAAAAACACATAAACTTTGTAACAACTATCTCTCTTCACGTCATTATACTGCTCCCTGTAATTCTTCTAGCCTAGGTCTTGTTTTTCTTGTTAATGAAGACATAACTTTTATCATGTAACAAGTTTGTAATTTTTCGTTTATTAATTGTGTTAAAATGTATGCTAAACTGTAAGCACTTTTTATACATAAAAAAGTTTTTCTGTTTTTTTAAAAAAAGTAAATCTGGCAATTAGGTGGCTACAGGTGGGCCAAATAGTGCAGATTTGCCGAGTAGTTTTAAAAGTTAACTGGTAGTTTTGGTTTTAACAGATATTTTTGTAAGATTTACCTGCCATGATAACAACTACCACCAGTACTTTTTTTCTAATTCTGTTAGAGGTGTTGGATTTTATTATACTGTTGTTGTCAACTCTTTTTGTGAACCCGTTCTTTGTAGACTTTTATTTTACTTATTATAACTTGAATGAATATACGAACGTATTATTATAAACCGACAGAGAGGGTCTGTAAATAAATCCTTTTACCACCGGAAGATGGTGTAGAGAGATCGAGAAAGTGCGGCGAATTTTTGACAGCAACCTTAAAAATGTCGTTAATGTTATAAGTACATGAAATGACAGGGGAACTTGACTGTTTAACGTACGTCCTTAAAGTCTATCTGCCGAAACTTCAAATGATTAATGAAGTATGTAGTTAGATAAACAGACGTACCTGACAACGGATAACAGACGTATTAACAGATAACATTCTTAATTACCAATATATCATTGAAGAACTCACCTGAGTACTCGAGAAACAAATGCACAATTAATTTACGCAGCACAAAACATAAACAAAACTAGATCGAACTTTAAATTACGAACTTACATAGATTAAACCACGGAATCAACTGGTATCTGTAACAGTCTAGTCACCTTCGGATATCGTTCGATAGGCTTTCATCTTGTTAACGCTTAACCGCAAATAATTCTTTTACTTGCTTTCCCTTAAGTGTTCCCCCAAAAATTAGGTGAGAAATTATAATCAAATCAAAACCCGAACTGGCAAAACTAAAAACTAAAACTACACATATCTCAAGTTTATGTTACGGTATCGAACGGAAGAGCTAAGAACTAAGATGGGATAGAGGGAGCGACCTACATAATCATAATATAAACAAGTGGCTCAAACATTGAAGCCCACAAGTGCTGCCAAAAGCGGGTAATTAGAGAACTACAATGCCTGCGTGTTTGAGATTTATGTATTTCTTTCCAGAACCAATTCACTAGAACTCTAGACTAGAACCTTAAAATTTGGAAGTTAGCTTCTTCTTACGTTATAAAAAATGTTATTAAATGGATTTTTCAATCGAAAAATCCAATTGTACTTTAGCCAATTAGAGGTTAGGTTGTAGATTTTACCTAATATTTTGAGGGAACACTAAGAAAAGCTTTATTGGCAGGCAACTGATAATAAAATGTGTATGCCGATAAACGTATGTATCTATGTATGTATGCCCTTCATACAAATCCGCAGTTTTATTGCGATCTCGATGAAAATTTGCACACTTGGCCTGAAGCAAGAGGAAGGTCACTGTCTACGTGAGATTTCAAAATTTAAATGTTACTTATACTGTTTTATAATCTTAGTTGTGCTTGAACCCCGAAATATGTGCCTGTCTTGTAGTGGTACATAATATTATTGACTCATATTTTGAGTAATGTGAAAACTGAACCATGTATCGTTATGCCAGAAACACGAATGCGGTACATTCATGGATTTGGCGAGAAACAAAAATACAAAACCATGTGAAAAATCTGAATGTGACATTCGTGGTTTTGGTATAACTGTGAGCTTACAGTTTGCGGTTTGCGCGTGAGTTGTGACTTTTGACAGAGCTGGAAAATTAAAAAAAATAATTGGGGGGGGGGGAGAGGTCAGGATTTTGAATTCTAGAGCCAACTAGGCAAAAAATATGTCACTGGTCTCATCCCTCCCTCAGGCCTAGCGGCTTTATTTTTCCCCTCATTTAGGTTGGCCAATCTGAGTGACAAAAGTCACAACTCATCGCGCATACTGTAAACCTGGCGTCAAGAGCACAAGCACGCACGAAACGGGCACGAACACACACGAGCGCCCACGAACGAGCAACATCCACCTCTTGTAAAACAGGGCACCTTGGCCCACCTGATTACACAATGCCCCTCTTTGAGATTTTTTATTTTATTTTTTTTTAAAAAAAGCTTTCAAATATTAATTAATGAGTTAATAATTTTTATTAAATGTGTTAGGTACTAGCTGAAATAATTTAAATTATTGAAGGCACGAAGCTTTAAATAATAATTCCTTCTTTTCCTCTTTAACGTTGGCCCCCCTCCTCTTTGTGTGGTTTTACATGAATCAGTTAGAACGAGATTATAGACACAAGACACAAGTAAAAAGTTTGCTACCTCCTACACAATCCTAAATCCCTAATACAGTGTAGCTCTCTGTGATACCATATTTCTTCATGGTAAAAGCAAAAATGATGAAGGAAGCAGGGCATCTCTCTCATTTTTGCCAATATCATTAAAATAACTTGAAATCTAAACAAAGATTTTAGCTTTGGAACATCTCGTACGACCCAAGTTGCTTTCTTAAAAGGGCGCCTATATTAAGAAATAATATATTTATCGTTAGTATTATACTCTTAAATTTATGTTTTGAAATATCAGTAATTTTTTTTAGGAAAATGTATACAATAAAATAAAAATAGAGTACCATTTAACATTTTTTTATTTTTTATTAATATTTTTATGAAATGACTTTGCTATGGAAGGCTCAGATGTCAAAACTAATTTATGCAAAAAAAACAAAGTACTATAAATTGGCAAATTATTAAGCATTTCTTCATTTATAAGGGTTAGTTTAGTTATTAGTTATTTTACCTTTGATGTAGAGGAGAGGAAAAATAAGTAGGTATTTTTGTATATGCAATACCGCCAAACATCTGCACAAATAATTAAACCTGGGTTTACTTGCTTGCACTGCACAGATTTATTCAGTTTTACTATTTTCCTTTGAGTACGAGATTTTTATTATCCGGGTTCCCCTATGATTGTTTTTGTGTCAAAGAATTACTTATTATCTTCCTTTTTATTTCTTATTTAATACTATCTCGGGAACTTATACAATGTCTAATATATATATTATACTAATAGGATCCATTTTAATCGCGGGTAAGTTTTTATTTTATGAACTTTATAAAGAGTTGTTTATCAATTTTTTACTTGTTAATTGATATTTTGATTTATATTCTTTGTTATGAAATCTGATATTTATTAAAAAAAAGTTTTAATTTTGTTGGTAAAGCTATTATATAATTGGATTTTCGTTTAATGCCGTACTTTATCTGTATTCATTAGTTTTCTTCATGCTTAAAATTCTTCTTTTCCCAAGAGCTTTTTTACTATTATTCTTACGTCCGTTTTCTTATAACGTGTTAGAAATTAATAATTAGGGATTTATTTTTGAATTCTTATTGTTGAATTCGTGTTATTTTACTACGAAGGCAAGTGTCATTTTGTGTTATCAAAGTTTTAGCTATTGGGACATAATTTCCCAACCTTTACGCATCTATCTTTCAATAAAGATTCATCATAGTTAAGATTGCTATAATTACTTGTAAACATAGTAGGAGATTGAATGCATAAACTGTTAAATGCTTACTGTGTGTAAGATGGTCCATAATATTGGAACACATTACATATCAATGGGTGAGGTATTGGATTGATTGAAAAGTACACTCAAGGGGTATCTATTTACTTTGAAAATTGGCTTTAGATATATTTTTTGATTATACAATAGATTTACCGTGTTTTTTTTTAAAATAAATGTGTTTCTGGTTCAATTTGAAGTGTGACCGACCCGTAAACTATAGATTTGCCAGATAAAAATATGCTTGTTTTATTATACAATATATAATTGTTATGCCATACTATTAAGTCAATTTCTTTTAAAATCAACCTGTTATACCAGTTAAGAGGGTTAAGTTATGAATTTTACGCCCTGCTTAGCAACATTCAATTGAATTAGTTCGTTTATAGTGTACGACCAGGAGTCTGGCAGCCCAGCTCAGTGCCTAGGCATTAATAATAAACATTGAATGAAATAAGATAGGAGAGAGCAGAAAACATGAAAATAAAAGTAAGGCAAGGCTTGATAAAGCCTGGTTATTAGAAAATAATGGAAGAGTAGTGAGGATACTACGTTCCTAGGCTGTTGTCACCCTATTGATACGATCAGCACTATGTTTCCAGAACACGGTCCCCCATGATTCCATGATCTTGTAAACCTTAACGGTGTCGTTGACTTATCACTTTTAGTATGGCAATATCCAAAAGTCATTTAAACTATGTAATGAATATTATCACTTCTATATGTTGAGTTTTGTTATTCTTTCAATAATCTGTCATATGTTGACATGTTGTTTTTTATTGTTTGTTCAAAATCAAAAATTGTACTTTCAAAAAATTATACTTAGTTTTCTTTGACTATAACTCTGCTAAGTCTTATATTTTCAAGTCTATACTCAAGAGATATCATATTTACTGCTAAGCAAATTGGACATCATCCTTACTGTATGTAAGTGTTTAATCCCTCCTCCAGTTAATGTAAGCGTTATATCTCTTTGTCTTAACAGTTTACTAAGTGTGATGTTAAAGATTACTTCTACCTCAATGCTCTACTGCATAGTTAATTATTAAGGAAGAACCCCCTATGGGGCACTCTTCCCCCACTTTTTGATGTGGTTCTGATCCGTGTCATGATGATGTGATTTGTATTTATGGTTTGAGGACGGCACTCTTCCCCCACGCTTATAATATAGCTTACTAATGACCACATCATACTCGCTTCAGCGGTACAATGTACAAATGCATGATGTGTGAAGTAGCTGGAACTCACCACGACGGGGCATTAACAAGGCCTAATTGCAAGGTTTAAACAAGTGGTTCGTCCTACCGGTTCTAGTAGGAAGTACTTGACTAATACTACTACCACCACTAGGTACACTTTCTGAGTATAGCTCTAAATTGTCTGGTCTTCGTTGTATCTGATTTGGCTATTTTATTTAATTGAGCTTTTTTTATGTCCCAATTAACACATGATTAGGTTATTACAGGATGGGGGATTCGCCAACTTAACTCAAATACTTGATGAAATCATCAGTGTGAAAATTGTCTTGCCTTACTGAGGTTCTTATCAGATTTATCACTGATTAGACGTTATCATTGTATAGTTCGCTACCCCTTTGCTACACCGTTCTGTGATTAAGCTATTGATTTTACCTCTACTTGATTAACTATTTGTCTATGAACTATAATTAATATATTATTTATGTCCAAACATTCACTTTAATATTTATTTTCAGGTATTTCTGCTAAAGAAGAAATCCAACAGTGGATTTATCAGAATATAGATAATTATGCTGTGAATTTTAGAAATTTAAATGGTACTCATGAATTTGGATCATCTTGTAAGTATAATTATTTATTGGTAAAAGTCCCTTTGTTGTAATCAGTAGTATTGTTACTCTACATTTTAATCTATAGCATCTAGATTTATATTAAAATAATTTTATATGCATTTATATTCCTCAAATTGTTTAATATTTATTGTTTATTTATTTATTTATTTTTTTCTAGCCTCTATAAACGGAGCTTATGGAGTGGTTCATTTAGTTTATTCAAGAGAGAATGCATCTGTATTAATCGACCAGGGTTTGGCTGGACCATACGTGGTTGTTTTACTTGAAAATTCTTTTACGGAGTAAGTGACATTCTATTCATTTTGGGAATATAATTTTTACAAATTCAATATTTTTCTATTATATTGCATTCTTAGTTCCGACATTTTATTTTTACGTGTGTGTTAATAATACTTTTATTGAATATAAAGGACTAAATTTTTACTCCGTTGATGCAGTTATGTAAGATCAAAAAGATAGAGTTTGTTTTCAACTCTTTTATGAGAGAATTTAATTCCAGGAGAATTGTTAAAGAATTTGGTTTTGGGTGAGAACGGAGTAGTCTCTCAGATAAATTGAAGTGAAATGATTGTTCATAAAATCCTTTAACGAGTTCTTTAACCCCTTAGGTTACCTTTTTACCCCTAATATGTTTTGAAGTACCTATAACTTATTACTTATAAGTTACCTAAAACTTATACCTATACTTATTTATTTGTTTCAGAGATGTAATGAACATACTCAATTCTGATAAAATTGCTGGCGTTGTTGTCACTACTAACCCTAATTCTCCGTCAAACTACTCTTTTGATAGCACTTGCCCGAATTCAAATGGAGCTGATTGCAAGGTTAATCCATATGGAAACTCGTTTCTGCTCAAAAAGTGGCCGTTTCCAGTAGTTTTAATTGAGGATTCTGCGAGTATTAAAACTATAGTCAAGGTGAATAATATTATTAAAAACATAACTTTTTTTATTCATAAAATGTGTCTGTCTTTAGAAATACAATTCTGTGAAAGTAACTCATTGAGAATGGAAATCAAAGAGTTGAAAATATGTATGTATCGAGTCTAAAATCTATGTTTGTTTATTATTTTTGCAGTGTTTTAACGATTTCAATCTTCCTTTTGATCCATCACAATTAACTCGGCGTCTGTGTTCTCTCCATCTTAAAAACCATATGTTTGCTGCTGTTAATTCCGAGGTGTGCATCAGAAGGAATATTTACAGCGTATTCAATGGAAGTATGTATATAAATATTGACAATTTAATATATAAATGTTTATGGTACCATTTGCGTATGAACTTTTTTGAACCTAGCAGTCAGGCTTTACTTAAGCTCATTTATATTAGCCCCTTGGTAGAGAGTTTCAGCCACTTAAGATATCACTGTACAATGTACCGAAGAAGCGCAAGTTGGGTGTGGACATTAGTGGGCTTTGTAAATCAGAGTATCAATGTAAAGGGTCATACCTGTGACCCTGTAGGTACCACTCTTGACTCACACCTACAAATCCTCATCATGTTTCCCCCTTGATTAGGGTCTTATGTTCATTTCTACTAGCCCCTTGGCGGAGAGTTCCAGCTACTTAACATATGATTGTATAATGTACGGCAGAAGCAAGTTGGGTGGGGACATTAGTGGGCTTTGTAAATCAGACATCAATGTAAATGGTCATACCTCTGTGACCCTGTAGGTACTGCTCTTTACTCACACTTACAAATCCTTATCATGTTTCCCCCTCCATTCATAGATGTAAATTAGAGCACTATGGTGCAGGAGCAAACCCATGACCTTATGCCCTCGATTTATTTATAGCCTAGCAAGCAGGACAGACACCTATAACCCCACGACCACACTGGCTCTCAATACTCACTTCACATTATATTAATGACATTTTTATTTTATTGTATGTGTTAAAAGAACTATTGAAACTGTTGCTATATTAAAGTAAAATTTATTTATCTATTGTTTTTCTGTTCTCTAGTGAAATTCTGCGATCCTTTAGGAGGTCAAAACATTATTCTTCCGTTAGGTAACTTTTGGACAAGTAAGAAAGAAACTCTGATTTTATCTGCCAGACTTGATGTCGCTTCTTTATTTGATGGTATCGCTCCAGGTGCTATGTCTTCTGTCACCGGTATTGTTACTCTTTTGGCTGCCGCTAATGTATTCAAGAATATGCTACCACAAAATTATACCGGTATGTTTGAAAGTTGCGATAAGGATAATATTTAAGATCAAACATATTGATATCTAATACACTAGAGGTTGCCTGAACAGTTAAAGTGTCCTTATGATTTTTTAATCTGAGATTTACTTATTTGTTTTACTTCAGTGATGCTTAAGTTCGCTGTAAGTAATACAATTAAATCTTCATCTCTAACATTTTTTATTTTATATCTCCTCTACATTTTCAATATCGGGATACTATTATTTTTATTAGTAATNCGTTGAAAGTTCTCAGCTTATACGTTTGATAAAAGCCAAAAAAGCGTTCCAGAACTGAAAGAGATTAAGTGTTCTTGCAATACCACTTTGTGATATGTTCTCATATTTTGGGTATTTTATTATTTTACTTAGTGTGATAATTTGGGTAGCTACTTTCTTTAGGGTAAAGATAAGCAATATAAATCGAGGTAAAATAATACACGGTAAATGTTAGTTTATTCATTGCGCAGGCGCGTTCATAATTCGCCCTAGTGAGGAAAAAAAGAGAAGAATTCTTCACCTTAATGCACAATTTGCGAGTTTGTTTACTTAAAAAAATTAAAATAAACAACAAAAAAAAAAACTTTATGACAAATTATCCCTTGGTCTTTTTAATATCCTCTTCAGTCCTTCTTAATCTTAGTTAATTTACTAGTGTTTGTTAATTTTATCATCTTTATGGAATTAATCATTGATTTATATTATTAGAAATGGATCATTATGTTAATATGATGCCTTTTCATGAACTACTATTTTTAAATTTATTTTATAGGATAACCCAGTGGCTAAAATGTTTCTTGAAAAATTTATTTCTTTTGGCTCAGCGAACCATTTAAATTGGTCAGATGTAAATTTTGAACCTGATATGCCTTCGTCCTATCACTCATTTTTAAAACTCTCTAGCAGTTTGCCTGGTATTGTTTTATCAAATTACAGAAGTGAATTTAGCAACAGGTTAGTTGTTTTATTATTTATTTATTAACACTGTTTTAATGTTTTATACTTAAATTTAGTCTTTATGAATTGTTGTTTTAATTTTTATGTATATATTTTTTTTTAGGTTTTACCACGGACTTTACGACAATTCTGAAAATATTAAATTTATTTACCAAAATGGAAGCGAAATTGATACTAATTCTGTTCAATATTATATTGGAAAGGTTGCCGAAGGCTTAGCTGTTTCTTTGTTTAAATATATGACTGGACAGGATTATGACACTGATCTTCTTCAGAACAATAGTACTGCAAGTTTGGTCAGTATGACTGTTTTTGGATTATGACTATTTAAGATTACGGAAGAACCCTGGAAATCCGAACTAATTCAGACCAGGGCCCCATCGTATTATCAGGGTTTCTTCTTTTATTGTCAAATAAAATGTATAACATTGATCCTGGTCTAGTTTATATTCCTATGTTCATACATGAGGAATACTCAGTATTTCTGTTAAAAAATATATTATTAATAAGTTAGAGTTAGAGCATATATGGATGGATTTTTTTGGAACAAAGTTCCTTATGGTAGTTCCCTAAAAGCACTGGGAGTAAATCCACAAAAAAACAACCATCACAAAATCCACTGATGACGATAACTTGTGTAAAAGTTGAGGTAGTTGAAATTTGGTAGTCATTTCCATTTTACCAATGCTCAAAATGTTATCTGCCGCTCGCAACTCTTGTGTAATCATGAGCTTCAAATGTAAAATTAGAATTTCAGGACAGAAAAATATTCTATCATCGCCTATTCGATGAAACCAATTTTTTTTTTTTTTTTTTTGTTATAGTAAAACCAACAGGAACACCACTATTATGTGATAAAGATTGTCACAACGATCAAATCAGACCTAAACATTTAAAATAGAGAAAACAAAGTTTTTACCGATATCTTACGTTTTTACGTCTAAAGTACAATTGAAACAGGCATGTAAAATTTCAACTTGATACAGGAAGAATTTTTTTGTGTTGTGAAGTGATAAATTTTATAATAGTTAAAAAGGAGATATCCGGATATATTATTTACTTGTATGCCTCTATGTATCAACATGTCACAGAAGTACACTACCTTGTTTTATCACTACATTCGTTCATTTTATCTTTATCTTTTTTTTTGCTCCAAATCTAGTATAGATTATTAGGGTTTTCAGGGTTCTATTGTATTTTAAAAAAACTTTCTAATTGGTAAACAATTTTTATAGGGAACAAAATCCCTTTGTTGGGGTGGTGCGTTTATTTCAATATACCAACAGTTCAGTACATAATAAATATTCACTAGCAGTAACAAAATTCAAATTAGTTTTCAGCTATGTAGAAAATTATCTTGGTCCGTAGGCTTCTCCGTGGGTAGATTAGTCATAAACAGCTTGGGTTTCCGGTGAAATCCGCGTCACGAAGGGGTTGAAATCCGACGTTTTGCTTCCACTAATGGAAGCATCTTCATGGGTGTGGTGCATTGTGGTGTTGACTCGAAGCAATCACAGGATCTACTCAAATAGTGGTGTTGATTCGAGTCAACACCACGATGCACCACACCCCTGAAGAGGCTTGAATTTTTTTAGTGGAATTTACTTGCAGTTATTATACGTATTAAGACAAATATTTCTATTGTTAATAAAGTAATTAATTATTAGAATTTTGTAAAATCCTTACGAATTAATTTACGAAATTTATTTATTTATTATTATTCATTTTAATTACAGGTGGATGAATTATTGCACTGTTACTTAGAATCAAATCACTGTAAGTACATGCAAGCAGTTATAACTAAAGATATAAAAATCAAAGAAGAACCTGAATCTCTGTACGTCGGTGTTGGTCGAGGAAGCGATGTTATAACCAAATTAACAGGCAGAATGCTAGCCTATCTAACATCACCGGTGATATCAGCTTCTATTGATAACTGCACCAATAATGAGACTATGAAGGTATATTTTTGTTCTTAGATTTGTCCTACTGTACCTGAAACATTTTAATATATTCATACTGATCATGATAATTTTAATTTAATTCTAATAATATTTATATCTTTCAGTCTTATTCTTATATCTGGATGAATGGTCTTACTGGAACTGGAGAGTGTGTAAACAGTACTCTTATGTTTACTCCAGCCGTCAGCCCTGCTTTTGATATTGAAGGTAATTCTTGTAGTACAGTGATTAGCCTATTCATTTAAATTACTCAATTTTTTTATATACTGTATTGCTTCGAATATAAGACGCATCCCGTTTTTTGAACCAATAATTTGGGAAAAAAATAATGTATTGAATATAAGACGGTTTCAAAGGAAACATCTTCCCTTCTCTCTTTTACCATCTTGTTGTTAGACGTCAAATGTATAGTCCCATGGCTATTGTTGGAATATCAAATCTTTATTTATATGTAATGATTTAGTAATGAAATATAATAATATAGATGGCCCAATGAAGGCTTTGCTTGATTTGAGGCGTTTAAAAAGTTTATGCTTTTCATTGCGCCACTGTCGCACCTTAGAGCGCTTGCTTGTTATTCCAGGGGGATCGAGGCTCATACACGTGAAATATTATTTACAGGTAAATCAACTGCTTAAGCTGGCATTTGATTTACCTGTAAAAAATCTATCACTAAAACGAGTCTCAAATCACCATCTTCATTTCACCACCTCGTTTCATCTGAGCAAATTTCTCTCTACACTCTAAAGAGCCCCCACCTTTTACACTTAAAAAAAATCCTTTCAGTCAGTCCTCTTACTTTCTGGACTTGCCATGTAAATAAAGTATGACCTTATAAAATAATAATTTTATAATTGTACTTCTTTATTTTTTTAGATTATAATTGGACATCAGGAGAGTATTCGACATGGACAGAATCAGCATGGCAAGACCTCGATGTATTTTTGTTTTTAAAACCTCCAACTTCTCAAGATCTGGTCACTCTTATTACCGGGCTTACTGTTTTAGTATCTTCTTTCGTTTTGGTTTACTGGCTAAATAAAGATCTCAGGCATGCTAGTGTACAGTAAGTATTTATATTTTATCTATGATTGATACGAAATATAAACATTATATCTCTGTTTAGATGCGTAGAAAGTGATTCTTTTCGTAGTCTTAGTCTTATTCATTGCGCAGGCGCGTTCATAATTCGCCCTAGTGAGGAAAAAAAGAGAAGAATTCTTCACCTTAATGCACAATTTGCGAGTTTGTTTACATTTAACAAAACTACTTTGCTGTTTGTTTAATTAAAGTAACTGTTTATATCAACTTTTTATTGAAATAAAATGAGTGATTTAAGTGATTATGACGAAAATGACGAGAATAATACATCTCCCGAAATAATTAATTCGGTACAAAATACAACTAATGACTTAACGTCATCTTTATCAAAAGAGGAATACGAACTTACATACAGGAAGTTTATTGATTTATTTCTGTATTTATTATTAACCCTTTGACTGCGGCACAAAAAATCTAGGGTCTCCTAGCAGCGGGTCATTTTTTTTGTAATATCTAAGATTTTTTTTTTTTAACGTAAAAATTTTTTTTTTCTATAAAATAATGTTTAAATATACTTGAACTAGTTTTATTATAGTAATTAATCAAAAACTAGCAGAAAATTAAACAGAATAACGAACTAACCTTTCAATTTTGCATTCTAAAGGGTTGACGCCTGGAAGCAGAAGAGCCACTTGTTTTTGTAGGTAACTGAAACGACACGCACTAGTTGAAGGTCGGAACGTTACTGAGGGACTGACACATTCCCCTGCTCTTTCGAATAAAGCGGGGGCTTCCCCCACTTCTCTTTATGGCGCTGGGTTTAGGTAGTCAGGGATCTCAGCATATGAGACCACCAGACTTATCCAAAAGTTGGCAGATCTCATACACTGAGACTTACCGCAGTCAAAGTGTTAAAATCCAACCATTGTAGATAAAGTACGGTTGGCACCTCGTGCAAAAACTGCATTTTGCTTTGCTCATGTGGTTTTACTACCCTTGCTATCGCCTCGGGTGCAAGCTCCACACTCGCATGCTAAATGCTACTTTCCGCACTAGACTTTGTAATGTACTATTTAAAGTTTGTATAGAAAATCTCTTTAAATCTTTTGCCCCTTCAATTAATAGTTATTGTTGTATTTTTTTTTCTTTTAGGAATAGCCCGTGTTTCTAGCAGCAGGATACTAATATGATTTCTCTAGTGACTTTCTCAGGTGAATCTACATTCTTATAAACTTTTGGTCCATATCATCAATGACGTTTAAAAAACTTCCCATTAAGGCAAATATCCCATGTCATTATTAAAAAAAAAAACTATTATATTATTTACCTAGTTAATATCATTACAACTATCCTTGTTATTGTTATTATTTTTGAAATTTTTTTTAATTTTTGTAAGTTTGGACTTGCTAGCTATATCGAGAGTGGTGTGTATACATTATCATTTTATTTCCCCTTTAAATAAAATTGTAACAAATAATAATAGAATAGCTTTTGCATTAATACTTAATTATAATTTCCATTTTTATTTAGTGATAATGTGAATTTAGGACGCCACACTCGGTTATGTTACCCAAATAACTCTGTCACTGATTGTACATTAAGTTTATCGTTGAAAGTTCTCAGCTTATACGTTTGATAAAAGCCAAAAAAGCGTTCCAGAACTGAAAGAGATTAAGTGTTCTTGCAATACCACTTTGTGATATGTTCTCATATTTTGGGTATTTTATTATTTTACTTAGTGTGATAATTTGGGTAGCTACTTTCTTTAGGGTAAAGATAAGCAATATAAATCGAGGTAAAATAATACACGGTAAATGTTAGTACCTACCTAATAAAAATAGGTAATTAATTTAATTAGAATAATTTTAATTTAATTTGAAATCCCAGAGAATTACAATGTTTAAAAGAATGTATATTTGGTGACTTAGTTTACTCTCCATACTTCTGTTTTTATTTCCATTTTATTTTACTTTTTATTATTATTTTTTTAAATTTGTTAATAATTAATTAATATAATAATTGAATATTTTAATTTTTAACATCGGCTGTGATAATTATCCTAGGGAATTATTAATTTCCTTCATTTACTAGTGTTAATGTAAAATTGCATTTATTTATTATGAAAAAAAAATTAATAAATAAAAGTTAACTGCTTATTTTTATTTATTTTGAACTGCTAACATACAAAAGTTTATTATGAAGTATTACAAAGCATGACTTCTTAAACTCTATCAAGCAACATAAAACACGCGTATATAGTGTGCACAATAATATGCGAAAAAATTTAAAATTAAAAAAGCTAACTACTATTGATTTAGTTTTTATCTTATTTTTAAAACTGACTTAATAAACTAATTATTTTAAACATTTCATGTGTATATATTTATGTGTAATTTTATTTTTTTTTTACCAGAAATGTTTTTGTATTTAAGTTTCAAACAGCCTTAAGTTTGCCAAATTTTTTAGCCGAGGCTAATTGCTATTTTGTATTATACTGCTGGCAATACGATAAGTGCAGCTTGTTTTATATCCATTTATTAAGTCTATATATTAAGTCCATTTTATATGACTGTATTTTTTTTCTATTTTATACATTAAATTGTTAATATATTTTTATACTCATGCACACAAGGTTTATCTTGGTTCGAGAAGATTTTTTTTTTCAATCAAGAAAATATATTACTGATTTTTTTATTATTGTTTTTTTAATTAGACTTATGTTTCAAATATATTACTGATTTTTTTTTTTGTCTTTATTCTCACTAATTGCTTCTTATAATTTTATCTTATTTCCCAATTACCCTATGTAATTAATATCTAGACTTTTTTGTAATTTATGTAATACTTAATATTTTTTGTAGTTACAATTTGTGTAATAGTAAATAATAATTAAGTGTTTTTTTGTATGCAGAGCATTGATTCTAGTCATACCTCTTTGCCAGTGGGTATTGTATTATTGAATTTTATATGTTTCTGATTTAATTATTGCAACCCTGTTTTTATAGATGTGAAGCACTAAGTAATTATAGTCTGTGGCAAATGAGAGTTAGTATGTTGACAGTGTGGGGGATCGTGTGACACAGATTAGCCAACCTCCGAGGGGAGAAATAAAGCGACTGCATTCACCTTCTTATATAGTTATCCAGCAAATCTTGAGCTCTCATTGGCTCCCCACCCCATTTGCTAGTTTTTCCCGCGCTGTCAACGCACTAACTCTCGTTTGGGGACAGACTGCAGTGGTAAGCACTTGTAAAACATTCCTCTTAGTATAATATTTCTGTATTCATACTTTCTTCTAATGAATGTTTGTATAATTTTGATTTTTTTATACTCTGTAAATGAATTAGCATCATTACATTATGTTTGTGATGTATCGAATGTGATTAAATTTGTAGTTTTTTCTAATGTACAGAGCATTGATTATTTCTTACCCATTTATTCCTTATTAATCGCAAAGAACAAAATTAATCAGTTCATTGTAAAAAAAAAAATTAAAAAAAACCTTAGGTAATGTTTATTACTGAGCAGTTTGGACCACTTTAGTCGGTAATAGCAGTAAACTAACTAAAATTTGGTGGTCAAATGCAGTTTAGTATTTAAACATTAACTAATGTGGTTTACTAAAAATGAACTGATCAATTTTACTGTTCAACTTTTATTAAATATTAGTAATTTCCACAAAATCTCTTGTTAAAATTATTATTACTTTTTTTAATTTTTATTAAATACTCTTCCTTTTAACCTTTTATTTTAAATTTGTTATAGTTTCCTTATGATTTTCTTAAGTAAAAAATGAGTATCATGTTCTCGTTAGGTTTATAAAATATAAATAAATAATAAAGTATGATCTATAGTGAACGTAATTCGACTCTAATATTATGAGCAGATGTTTTATTAAACACTCCACTTTTTACTACTTATCTCAAATTAATTAAATTGTGTTCCGTTGTTTTTTACAGTCTAATGTTAATAACAGTTAGCTATTGTGAAATCGATTGATTAATTTTATATCTCTTAATTATATAATTAATTAATTATATGTTAAAATTGCAATATGATGTATATAATTTGAAACACTTCATTGTCTGTGATAATTAGTATTTGTTCTTAATTTTGTTTACATTTATTTTTTTCTAAGACAATGACTGTTTTGTAAATAGTTTTTTTGTGATACCATTTGCTCTTTATATTCAGGGTTTATGTAACTATTTTTTTGTGTTAACTTATTGGAGTATTAAAACTATTTCTTTTTTTTAAAAAAACTAAATATATTATTTTGTATTTAAGTGTTTTTTTATTTATTTATTATTAAAATTATCAAAACCACTATCTATTAGTTTCCTAACCGAAATATAATTGCTCTTCGATTCTGGAACAATGAAACATTACGAATTTCAATTTTTTACTCTCTCTAAACTCATGGAACATTGCCAATAGTATCAGCAAAAATAGATTCACTTTTCTTGACCACATTATAATAATTTTTGGTTTCAACTTAATAAAATAATTAGGCGAGTTTATCATATGGTCACTTCACTGCACTCTGAATCCATCATGAGGGTTAACCACCTCTGATATGGTTTATCACGACTATAGCTATGGTTACATTGACGATAGCTGATGATCTGTAAGAAATTTAACACAGTTATTATATGCTGCGTCAGAAAAAAGAGCCGATTGATTGCTTGGAAAACTGGCATACAGTTTCTTTTAATGTGACCAAAACGATTACTCTCGAGACATTTAAAGCAGCCCCTACACTATCAAGCCGCTTGATCAAAACATTGTGTCAAGCTGATTGACTCGAGCTTCAAGCCGCCTTGGGGCGCATCAAGCATCCCATCAATACTCATTTGTAGCGGAGTTTTTGACCAGTGAACTGCTCCTCCTGGTCTGTAGTGAATCAGTATTGTGTAAATACCATGGTTTTTGAATCAGGATTTGGGGTGTCGAGCAGGTGATTGACGGAATGCTGGATCAAAATTGCTCTAGACTATCAAACCTTCCGTCAAGCCGCTTGACTCATTCAAACTTTCCACCAATCTCCGTCAAGGCTTGACTCAAGCATCAAACGGGTTCCTAGAATATCCATCATGCTTGATGCACTGTTTTGATCAAGCGGCTAGATAGTGTAGGGTCTGCTTAACTTAAATTAGAGATGAAATAAGAGATTTCACCGCCCTGTGGTCACTTCCAATTTGTATTCTTTTCTCAAATTTTACATCCAATACTACATAGTTTTCTTTCTGGGCTCACTATGCAATCAATTCTATTTTTGTCTTGCCATCTTGGGCTCATCCAAGACCACCTTTCTTTTTGAAATATGTATTCATATTATGTAATTTATTTGATAATGCAAATTCCATAATTTTAGTTCCTCTCTCATTTCTTTTTCCACTTGAATAATCTCCCATTATTTCTTCACCTTCTTCCTTCAAACCTATTACAGTGTTCCAATCCCCAATTACCTATCTTTCCCGACAAAGATCTTCAATCACCAAAACTTCCTTTTTCTGCAACCCTTTATTTTCTTAGAACCATTTTTAGGAGTTCTTTGCTCTAGCACTCTAATAATTTTCCTCTATTAGTTTGATTGGAATTTAAATAATCTTTGCATAGTATAGAGAACTCTTAGCCTCAGTTTTAGAATTTTTTTTGGACATTTATAAAGCTCTTGACTTTTTACAGCGTAATTTACTCATCGTACAAATAATGTCTAAAAGAAAATCATCATTTTTAGAACGAAGAAGTCCTGTATAAGAAATTGCTCGGAGAGTGTCTACTATTTTGAAACACCGGGATGCAATGTTTTAACTCTACGAGACAAGTGGAGATTTTTTTTTAAAAAAAAGATCTAGAGATTATAAATATGACAGTTCTGCAATGGGTGAAAATGGTACTTCTAAAAAATTCCTCTTTCAGGACCACTAATTTTTTCTCTTAAAGAAAGTTCTATATAAAAAAATTTCTATATTGCAATTTTTTTTTCTGAAACCATTAATTTCTTTGTATGGAGGTCTATGCAACGCGTGTTGCATGGACTCCTCTTTATGTGTTGGTACAACACATGTGTTGCATGGACCTCCACACCAGTTGGGCTTATGGCTTATAATTTGAGCTAAAATTTACTCATAAATTTTTACTCCTTTTCTGGGCTCTGTAATCAACAAAACACTTGATGGTAATCTAAAGCAGTTCATTCCCAACCTCTTTGGGGGGGTCATTTGAAGGGCGGATATCACGAGCTGAAACTGTCTACTTCCGTTTCTGTCAAGTCCAAGGAAGTAGCAGTATTATTTATAAGAAAACCAAAGGAATTTTGAGATGCTGAAGAATTTAGGGGAGAGGGATTAATTCGGTCTTACCACAACTTGTAAGATTACAACAGAAATACAGGTCTTATAGGGGCAGTTGCGCCATGAAGTAAGTAGAAAAGGTTAATACATAAAGACACACACATTATTAATAAAAATAAGTATATTTTAAAGAAATATATTAAAAAAATTAAAGTCCCTTATTAATATAATTAAGTTTTTATTTTTATTTTATATATTTTTTTAATTTTTATGTACAAGCAATAAGGAATATAATCTTTATTATTTAATTACTTCTATTTTTCATACATTTGTTAATCATTTACAAGGGAAAATGAGAGCAGTACTCAATTCAAGCAGAAAATAGTTAAATTAAAAACAAAATAATAAAACAGAGCATACAAAAAGAAGCACATTATAATCTACAGGGCACACAATGGAAGAAATTTTCTGCTAATAACATTATTTTCAGTATCATTTCTGTTCAAGAAAAAACAAAACATTAATTTATATGGAAATATCACTCTTTGCATTATACTACCATTATTTTACTATAAAGAAGAAGAATCAGTAAACTTATTCAGCAAAGATTTAAGACAAAAATAAAGCTTCTATCATTGCTCCATAAAAATGGTGAAAAAATGTTTTAATGACGTTTCGTTGCTCTTACCGATAGGAGTTCTTTTCTGATTTCTACTTACAATAAGAATTGCATTTATTATTAATTTTTTTTACTAACCATATAATGGTGAATTATAGTAAATGTGTGTTCGAAGTTATCTACAACTTAGCAAGCACCACTGTAGTTACACATGCAAATGTAAAAATCAAAGCAGTGGTCGAACTACTGCTCTTTTTCTCGAATAATTCCTACAATTATCATGCAAAGTACTCAAATTAATGAACTGCGGTTCAACAAAGTAATTAATACTTATATTAAGGTAATACTGTGTACAATTGTTTTTCTTTTAAAAATTAAATAATGGTAGTACGATAGAAATAATTAGACAGAAACAATTCCTGAACAAAAAAGGTAATCAGTAAGACCCTGTAGAAATATATTTTCTTAGTCTATCTAAGTGTAGATTTTCCCTGGTAAACAAATTTACAATATACATATATACATAAACTAATCACGAGGGACCAAATAAAATTTATAATCTTAAAAAATAAAAATAATAAAATCATATGGTATAGTTTTTAGTTTGCATTGTAAATAATGTGAAATGCCTTTTTTGCAAGAATTATTTATTTTGCTCGAAACAAAAAAATAAGGATTATACTGGTTATATTACATACAATCAGTAAATCATAGTAAACCACAATGGAAAGCAATTACGAGAAAAGAGCTTTTATTATATGTAATAAAAATTAGAACATTTTTATGTAGCCCACTGCTTTAACTGGTTGAGCTCATCTTCATCTGTAAACCAAAACAAAATAGAAAGATTAAAAATGCAAGTAAGTAAACGAGATTAGAAATTTCAACGAGTGTATTTGGACTCATTCTTATCTTATTCTCAAGCTATTATCATAATGCATTTAATAACTACATGGAGTTAATATCAAATTGAAATTTTATAACAGAGAATTTAAAATATTGGCTTTTTATTATATATCTCCACATCCCAAATCTCTGCTTCACCACAGAAAATTATTGGGGAAATTTGTGTTTTGACAAGATCAAAAGCATCTCTTATTTACTAAGTTTTCAATAAATAATTGAATACATAGTATTACCACACATTACCTGATGTATTTGAACTATGAAATCTATTTAATATAAAAAAAAAACTGGATTAGCCAGTATGAGAGATTACAGGCCGTTTCACTGGCTCCATAAGTATAGACAAACACGTATAATTGTAACGGTAAGTTAAATTTTAATCCCATAGTATGCTCAGAATGGGTCTATGCAAATCAAGTATCACTTCTATTCCAGAACTAGTGACTAATTATTGGATACCACAAGCTTGAAAAAGCCCAAGATGAAGGTAAAATATAGCTATTTAGATAATAACTTTTTTTTTTTTAAAAAAAAAAGAAAGTCATATACGTAAAAATAAAAAACCTAAAAACAACAATTTATCTAAAAATTATATAATAAGTGTAGTAGACCAATTATTATTAAGAGAAACTATTACAATGTTAATAATGATTAAATTCCTAATTAGGAATGTAATAGCTATTTACGTACCTAGAGCAGTAAGGGCGTTATTACAGGCCGAGGGCGAAGTTTGAAAGCACAAGTGCGTTTAACACCCAAGGGCTGTCACGCCGCTTACTGCTCGTGGTGCATACACAAATTTTTTACACAATATTTTATCTATTTTGCCATAATCTTCAAAACCATAAATGCATATTAAGGTTACATCTGTCCCAAAACAAACCGCAGTTATAAAAATATTGATTGTTACAAATTTAACAGCTGACACTTTAAACTACTAGCTCTTCCTGCACGCTGCGGCCGCTTCTCAAACTAGCGGCCTGTAAATATGCATGCTTTATTTTTACAGGCCCTAAGGCTGTAAAATGGAACTTTACTGTCTGCTCAGGATAGGAATGTTAATATGTTGTGGGCGATAAAACCCTCCCTGAAAGAAGAAATGTATTACCTTGATTCTTAGTTTTAACGTTAAGAGGAGTATTTGGAACACTTGGTAAAGCGCTAGGAGTAGGACCGGTTTCAATAAGCTCACGATCGAGGTCAATTTGTCTTATTTCTTCTAATTCTCTCTCCAGTTCCTCCTGCAAATTAAAAAAAAAATTAAGTTAAAACTTCATTAAAATATGTTTTTTTTAAAAAAAAAAAAAAAAAACAGAAGTAAAATCAGAAAGCAAAAGTATTTAACTTAAAAGAATAGAGTAAAAAAAATAACCAACCTCATCGATATCATTATCAAAAACTACAGGATTAGAAATAGCATCCGATATTTCTTTAGCTACATCTTGTTGTTCGGCAATATCATCCATCATGTCGTGCACTTGATCAATATCCCTGGAAAAAAATAAAATAAAATAAATAATAATAATAATATGTTGACAAAGAATATTAAAAAAAATAAATAAAGTATGGATATGTTGTCAAGAAAATTATCAATATCCTATTTCTTATTCCCCACAAATTTTAATTTATTGCAGATTGAAGCAACTTTGGCAGGCCTAAGCCTAGCTGTTGAGCCACGGATAATTTTAAAAAAATAACACGACGACAAAGAATATTAAAATATATGTTAAGGCCATTTCCCCCACACATTTTAATTTATAGCTGATAGAGCGACTTTGGCAGGCCTAAGCCCCCTTCCGTCTGTTAAGCCACGGATTATTTAAAATATTTTAGTAGGGCCTTTAAGATAAGACTCTCGTGATTTACCCCTAGAAATTAATGAAGATAATTTTCGGCAGCTTTCACTCCTCAAATAAAAAAGCAGAAAATACAAAAATAAATTAATACTAACATGTGTTGGTGAGCATTCTTGAGAGCATCGGCGGCAAATTTCATAGATTGTAAAATGGCAGTATTCGTATTAGCACCTTCAAGCGCCTCCCTCTGCATTTCAATAGTTGAAAGAGTTCCATCGATTTGCTGCAGTTGCTTCTCATACCTTTTCTTCCTCTTCAAAGCTTGAATGGCAACTAAAATTTAAAAAAAAAGGATATAGATTATAAATAAGTAACAGTTTAGTCTAAATGGTAATCAAAATTGAAGAGGGTCTCAAAATATTCATAATATAAACTATAATCATAACAAATCATTCATAAAAAAAGAGAAAAGAACGGAACTTGAAAGATAAAAAAAACGATTAGTGTTACCAAGTTATCGTTTTCCGAGGATATATTTCATCAATATATTCAGTTGTTTTTATAAAACATATTTCTTAAAAAGGCTCCCTGTTTTCAACAGCTCATCTAGTTGATTAAAAAGCAAATGACAAAAAGAAGTGCCTATAATGAAGATGGAAGAAGTTAGTCCTCCTATCCTTCATTCTACACATTTAAATGAAATGATCAAAAGAATCCCTGCTTACGGCAAGGAAATAGAGGAGCTAGAACTTCCTAAAGCATGAAAGCAAGATCTGACTAAGAAAAATATAAATTCACAAGTAATAAAAGAGAGGAAGAAATTCTGTTAGTCCCCACCAGGACTCTACGTTGCGTGTTTTTGTTGAGGGGCTGAATCAGCACTAGGATTGGGATATCGATATTTCCGATATATCAACATCGAGTGAATGAAAATCGATATCAGTCAATATATCGAAAGAAATGATCGATTTTATGATATATCGAAAACCTTCCCGGCTACCCCAGTTTTCCCAGGTGATGAGCAAAAAAAAAAAAAAAAAAAAAACCACCAGGGAGGTTTTTCCATGTTTTAGAGGGCCGTAACAGACCTAAGACAGGCCTATTATCGATGTTGCCGATATATCGTAACATCAATATCGATATTTTTGGGTTCGATATATCGATATCGAAGTCCCAACCCTAATCAGCACTGATTTGATTCAGAGCTGCAACATGCCCCCGGAACAAATTATGGGTTTATAAGCTAGTCCACATAGGGAATCAATCTTCAGTCTTGGTATGATGGACTAAGCTTTAAAGTAATATTACACAGGAGAAATTTTATAAAGTTTCTCACAGCTGACGTTGTTTTAATCATTTTCACCTAAACGTGCCTAAACCTTTTATCTTCAACTCCTACATACCTACAACCAACTCACTAATTGTCTATTGAGTATTTCACCAACACAATTTATTTTAAAACTATAGAACAGAATTTTTTATATCCTATGTTGGATCCAGAGGAATTTTATACTTCTAAGCGAGACGATCTGTCATTCCTGCTTTTCAGTTTGTAGTAATAATGCCCATTAGAATCTAAGAAGATGTGGTGGGGGCCTGAGTGATTCAGAGGCTAGAGAGCTTGTCATGCGATAACCCAAGTTAAGCAGCCTCGAGCAGAGTCAGAAGATGGGTGGGTGACCGGCTTCTGACCACAGCTCTAGGTTCGATTCCCGGACCGGGCCCCCCGCTCAATGTCAATAAGTGAAGAGTAACTTACCTCAAAATGCAATAACTGTTGTAAAACAAGCAATCTCGTCATTTGTGTTACGTCTTTCTAGAAATCGCAAAAAATCTGGTCATTTGTGATTTTTTTTTTTCTCATCAAAAGTAGAGGCATAAGTAAGAGTTTATTGTCGTGGAATTAGAAATGATAAAAACAAATTTATGGATTTTGTTAAGCAATTTGTGAGAACTTAAGTGTGTCTAATATATGTCATATGCCTCGAATAATAGGCGTGTATTTTGGTACTCTTGTAAAGTATTTAAAATGTAAAGTAGCATTAGATTAATATCACAAAACCAAATAACAAATTATTTAATAATTAAAGAACAGAAACAGCATTGATTTTTATATAAGGGGATTCAGATTTGCTTTTATGACAAACTTAAGAAATTTAATGTTACTAAAAGGGCAATATAGTTCTACTGTAAGTTATATGGGCCCTTAGATGTGATAACAAACTAAACACAAAAAAATAATAAGTCGAGGTTTTCCACATACAAGCAATTACCCCTTATTTCAGATAACCCAATATTCGACCCTTTGTGCAGATTACTTCCTTTGTATTCCTTTCGCCAACTACTAGACTCGCAGTTTTTACAATACGTGTGTTAGATAGGTCAGATCACAAAACCCAACTCTAAAAATAAAAACGTCACTTGTCGTGAAACAGTAGAAGTAAGCTTTAAATTATAAATAATCCCCTATTTTAATTTAGTAAAAGGTAAAAAACGAATAAATTTAAGGGAGTAATTAATATGGTAAAGTAAACAGTCGAAAGTTATAACATTTTCTGCAAGGCCAAATGATTTGGGACAGTAAATGCAACACATATTTTTATTTGTTTAATGAACGAGTCAACAGTATTCAATAACGGTTCGGGGTTCTTATTGTCAATGAAAATTATCTTGGACTACGACAAGAGCAATAAATCGAGGGCGTAACATAAAAGTAAACTCACAGCAAATACACAATACTTGTCAGCTTCAACTGAAAAATAGAAGTTTGTTCACTAAGATTGGATTTACCTCGCTTGTTAGCTGTTCCGTTTTTCTTTACTATTAGCAACTCGGAATCGATCTTCCTCTCCAGGAATTCCTGTTTCTTTATGAGCATTTCCTCTGTGTCCCGAAGCTTTTGAATTGCATCAGAAGCCGTCGGTAGCTTCTCGTCTTTCTTGCCACCGAACACTTTACTTAGAAAACTCATGGCAGTAAAATAAAGTTAACCGACTGTTAATCAAAGTCTATCACATACGAATAATACTTTCATAAATCCGCAAGATGCGAGAAAAAATCCGACTAAACACGATTATACTGTTCTTGTTCTTATGACTAATCAGTGATAATATCCTCCAAAAAACGTCACAGCTGAGATTTGTTTGAGCAGTGTTGCCGTAATACAAGTGCAATGAGTCACGTGAGGGCTGAAAACTCCACCGACCCCCTTCATACTGCCATTTTAAATTACCATTTATTTACAATTTTTCTTGACAACAATTATTTGTTTATATCAACTTTTCACGTGTATCAAGGTATTATACATTATATCGAAAAAAATATTCTTGTAGTATATTTTATACTTTAAATTACACAATTCGAATCATTTAATTATCCTTTTGTTGTAAAACTGTTCTAGATTTTGATCCTGTTTGAAATCGAAGAAATTCGCTCGAAAGCCGGTAAGAAAACTTAAACTCTACGGGTAAGCTTCTTACAAAATTTGTTGATAAATTTATGTTTTCTTTTCAGTTGCGTTAACTTAAAAGTCTTGGAATATAGACTTTGGAAGAATTCTAATAAGTATTTAGGAGGCCTCTTCTTTTTTTGAGCCCCTCGCTCTCAAACTGAAGAGGAGCCGATTTTCCTGGCTCCGTTTATGAATTAGAATTACGAATTGCCATGATGGCGCGTGGGTACCTACCTACTGCTCTACTCGGGCCTTATATTTTTGTTCTGATTTTATTCCCTAAGAGCAAAATTGAAGCAAATCTTACGTAAAATAATTGTTAAAATTGTGATTTCTTTAGTAAATTCATATAGTACGTGCCTTGCCGAGATTTAGAGCCACCCTTTAGGAAACTTCTCTGGCATGTACAATATGAATTAGCATTTTTTTCTTCTTCAATATGTTTATGAAATATAATTTTTCCATCCACGAGGCTACTTTACACCATACACCAGTGCATGTTTTCTATTTATCTTCCACTCCATCTTATTAAAGTAGAATTCTTTTAGAAATTTCTCGAAATCACTTAAATTCGTCTAAAAAGTCGGGATTAAGTTTTATTTACCTACATTATCCTTACATAAAGCATAATGGCTGGTAACTTGCTCGTTTGGTTAGAGAGTTAGTTTTCTGGGCAAGCGATTGCGAAATAAGGAAAAACTATAAAAATAAAATACTTTTTATAAATAAATCAACATAGTTGTATAAAACATGGCTGTTGATGATATTATTATGGTATTTATATTTATTTGTAGGACACATTAGCTGAACTGAAGGAAGTGATACGGTCGGGAATCGCTTGGCGGCGCAATTGTTCTTGATTAATACACTTCGGAGATCATATCCCTTTGTCAAACAGTGCATTTGTATGATTATAACATTTAAGAAATTATATATTTATGATTTGATTATAGGAGAGTTGATATCCCTTTGTCAAACAAAAATACGTTGGAGTGAGGCTCCGCTATCTTTTTTATGAACCGCCTCATATTCTTCAGTTTCACCGACCTATTTATTGATATTTGTTTCTTGATCATGAAGTAGGCATTTATTTTTTAACAGAGCACCCCCGGTTTTGCAAAACGGCACTTTTAAAAGTGTTCAGGCTCTACCGCCCTTTGAGGTTAGAAAAAACAGTAAAATTAAAATTTTTTTGGTTCTAAGCAAGATATCAAAAATCTAAGTACAGGCTTCATTCCCAATTTTAATTCTACACAATTTGGGCCCTATTTCAACTTCCTATGATAAATAGTACAGGGTGCCATTTCAATACAATAATAAAACTCGTATTGAAATAGTTGTAGTATTTATTGTAGTAGGGAGTTGAAATAGGGCTTAAATTGTGCAGAATTACAATTAGGAATGAAGCCTGTACTTAGATTTTTGATATCTTACTTAGAACCAATAAAATTTTAATGATTTTTCTAACCTCAAAGGGTAGTAGAGCCTTGAGGAGAGGAGATTAGAAAAGTGATATACTTTTGACAAAGGGATATAATCTCTCAAATGTACATTGTACAGATATTATAGGTTTGTTCCAACAACACTTCAAACTAGTTTGAAACTGTCCGACGCATGTGCATTAGCAACAGGAATTCAATTTTAGTCCGATGCGCACACGTCGGTCAGTTTTAAACTAGTTTGAAGTGTGGATGGAACAAACCTAATCCCTCAAATGTACTATTTTGATAAAGGGATATAATCTTTCGACGTGCATACTCAGCAAAATTGTGCTAAGCGAGTCTCGACCTTACGGTTAACTAGAGAACAGCCTTGGTTTAGTTTCTTTGTATCCATCTTTCTGTTATCGTTTATTAAATATAATCCAAATTAGTTTTTTGTTCTTTAAAAAACATAGGACATGTAGAATCTTGAATAGAGAAGACAAGTTCAAATTTTTAGTAAAATGGAAAAAAACGGCATTTTTTCACAAAGAAAATTGACAGATTTACGGCACGTAAATATAGCTTTGTTGGTTTCTTCTCTTCTTCCCTTCCTTTTAAGCCCCAAACAGGAGATTTTCTGCAATATGCTTTGTCTCCAGCAAGCAGCCACTGCTGTCGTAGTGTTTTCCCACTCAACCTCTGTTATTGTATCCTCCCATCTCACATGGATAATGCAGTCAGCTCATGGCTTCATGCCCCTTTGCCTACGATTACAATGTACTAGGGTCATTTCATCTCTGGATTAACTCTTTTAACGTAGCTTATCTAGGGCAGCTGCCTCTGTTCATCTTCCTCACACACTCTTGGGATTTACTTCAAATTCTATTTTAAATCAAATTATAATTATATTAACACTGGGAGACAGACAGAGAAAAATAGACTCTAGCGCCGGGACTTGAACCACGGGCCTCTACATTTCCAGCGTAACGCTCTTTCCAACTAAGCTAAGCAGGAGAATGATTTTTCTCTCGGTTTCGGCAGGGAAAAATCATTCTCCTGCGTAGCTTAGTTGGAAAGAGCGTTACACTGGAAATTTAGAGGCCCGTGGTTCAAGTCCCGGCACTGGAGTCTATTTGTCTACTCTGCCATAACCGATAACTAGTCCCGAATCCAAGCTTTTAATATTTCTACAAGTTTAGCAAGTCAATATTTATGACATTAGAACTAGACTGAGAATTAACTAAGTCTATTTTTCTCTGCCTGTCTCCCAGTGTTAATTATAATTTGATTTAAATTAAAATTTAAACTTTCCGTAGTATGACTACCAAAAACTTAAAAATTGAATTTCTAATTGATTGTACAAGGTACAGGTACTAATTGGGTACTTTATAATTATAAGCCTTAATGATCGGTCTAGTTCTATGTCATAAATATTGACTTGCTAAACTTTTAGAAAATTTGAAAGCTTGGATTCGGGACTAGTTATCGGTTACAGAGAAAAATCATTCTCCTGTGTAGCTTAGTTGGAAAGAGCGTTGGCCCGTGGTTCAAGTCCCGGTGCTGGAGTCTATTTTTCTCTGTCTTTCTCCCAGTGTTAATAATAATTATAATTTGATTTAAATTAAAATTTAAACTTAGTAACATAGTATGAATACTACCAAAAACTTAAAAATTGAATTTCAAATTCTTATCTAATTTTGGTCAGTTTTGACCCGGTACTTTTTCTGTAATTCTTCGAAGGCTCATGTCTATTAAGTATTTACTTATTTTGCCCTTCTCCGCTCATAAGTGTCCTCCTCCCATGTAACAGAATTGGTTTGATAATTGCTTGATACATCTTAATCTAAGTCTTCTTACCTCTGCCTTTTTAAAGATAGTACAAATACAAAGAGTGTAATATGCTTACATAGTTTTTGCACTCGGTTCTATAGTTTTGCCTGAATTGTGCCAATTGATTTACTATCGACTAGGTATTCTTAGCTTGAATCATGGTCTTCCATTCACTAGTTTTATATATCAAATTATAATTATTATTAAAACTGGGAGACAGACAGAGAAAAATAGACTCTAGCGCCCCTATATTTCCAGTATAGACGCTCTAACCAACTAAGCTACGCAGGAGAATGATTCTCCTGCGTAGCTTAGTTGGAAAGAGTGTTACGCTGGAAATGTAGAGGCCCGTGGTTCAAGTCCTGGCGCTGGAGTCTATTTTTCTCTGTCTGTCTTCCAGTGTTAATAATAATTATAATTTGATTTAAATTAAAATTTAAACTTTCTGTAGTATGAATACTACCAAAAACTTAAAAATAGTTTTATTTATCTTCCTAGCTGCTTTGTTCTTCGTTTAATTTAAAGTTAAGGTGTTTCTTTAATAATAAATTATTAAAAAAAAAATATATAAAAAAATAAACTATTAACTTTATTTTTCTTTTTTTAACAAAAAATAACGTATTGATTTTACATTTAGTATATCTTATACAAGGGATGGACTCGTACAGTATATTAAAATACACATGTTCTGTTTGTAGAACTCAAGCCGTTTTTTTAAATTTATTTTTTGTCTTTATTTTTGAAGGTAAATTATAATAGGATGAAAGATTCATACACTATAATTACGATAGAACATGATTCAATTCTCTAAGAATTAAACTTAGAAAGTTATTGTGTGAGGGACTGATTCCAGGGATAGTTTTACAAACGAAAAACTTCCGAAGGCTGTAAGGTGCGAAGGCTTCCGCAGGTAGACTCGTAATAAACAGCTTAGTTTTCCGGTGAAATCCGCATCACGAAGGGGATGAAGTCCGACGTTTTGCTTCCACTACTGGAAGCATCTTCAGGGGTGTGGTGCATCGTGATGTTTACTTGAAGCAACAACAAGACATACGGTATGTCCTGTCAGTATGTCTGGTTGTTGCTTCAAGTAAACATCAGGATGCACCACACCCCTGAAGATGCTTCCAGTAGTGGAAGCGAAACGTCGGACTTCATTTCCTTTGTGACTCGGATTTTCACCAGAAAACCAAGCTGTTTAATCAGACAAACCCTATGCTGATATTGAATTTTACTGTGATTCTACATATAAGGTTAAATAAAACTATATTTTTAGTAAAATAAAAGTTTAATATTACAATAGTTTTTAAAATATAACAATAGTTAGAAAGATAGAGTGTAGGTTGTTTTAGGGTAAGGATCTGGTGCAGGTATTGTGGGATAAATCTGAATAGGTAAATCCCAAACCATCGTTTCTATATTGACAGATGTCGGTGCTTTCCATGAATCATTATTGGCTTGAACATCAGGTAATACAGACTGACTTGTGACAAATTCAAAGTGTAGTTTCCACACCAGTGATACTGAAAAATAAATCAAATGAAATATAAAGTACAGTTTTACAAACATGATATATATAAGGTTATATTAGATTAAGCTGACAACCAAATTTTACCGATATTGGTGCTAAAAGCTGGCGTTACATTCATAGGAATGGGCAATATCAGTTGAGAATAATTCAGATGATAACAAACTTCATGATACTTGCTTAAAGACTGATTCGCTATTTCTCTTTTACAATGTTGTTTGTGTACTTCAGAAATCTTTTCTTCACACTGCAATGTCACAGTCAACTGAAATTTAATGCGATAATAGAAAGAATAAATATAAATTACACAAATAAGTATAAAAATTCAACCTAGCTCGTCTGGTTAAGAGAGTAGGTTTGAATCCATTTCTAGGTTCTCTCTTAAAACTCTAAATAACCATGTTCAACAAATGACTTACTCAATGACTCAAATCGATCATATATTTGTTTTACATATAAAATAAATAACATACTTACTTCAATACACGGGACGGTTGAAGTTGAGAAATCAAAAGTTCCTACAATATCTTCTCCTAGCCTGTATGATTGTTTGAACAGACAGAACCTGCCAACTTTTCCTCTTGTATTAGTTATATTGTAAAAATTCGGATTTCTTCTAGCAGTTATGTTCTAAGAGGAATAAATAAAACCAGTCATTACAAGAATAAAATAATATAATATAGGAAGAAAAATAAATATTCAAGGCATTAAACGAACATGATTAATATTTTTAAATTTTTGGTAGTTTTATTACTACGGAAAGATTAAATTTTAAATAATCCAAATTACAATTATCAATAACTACGACTAATAACTATGATTAATATTATATTAGACATAGTTGTATATTTTGGATAAAAAAAGCATAATAATGCATGTTAGTATTATAGGATTGAACATCCTCTGTTGTCGCCTTCCCATCTTTTCTGCCATGTGTTCATGGTCTGAGTCCATTTGCTTCTATACGAGCATTTGCTTCCTCGGCTCTCTCAAACATCTCTTTTTTGTTCTTGAGCCAGCAGATGTAAGGGAATTCACCCCATAACGACCAGTACAGTTGGTTTCGACACTGTTCAGTATGACCATCCTAAAGGCTGCCTCTTTGAATTGCAGCCTTTCGGGAGCAATATTTTTTAAATTTTCTGCACCATTAAGCATTACTGACTCGGTTCAAATTAAGAGTCTCCTCTTCTAGATTTGCCATCTCTTGACTGAGAGAGGCTGTGATGGTAGCTGCTTTGTCACAAGCCATCCAAATGTGTTATTTGTACTTGATATTGTTATCTTGAGTAACCTATCCTCTTTCCAGTTTTTTTTTTTTTTTTTTTTTTTTTTTTTTTTTTTTTTTTTTTTTTTTTTTTTTT
>KZ652017.1:57593-85451 GCA_001010745.2 Gerris buenoi
TGAATTGAAGCCAGTAAAAAAAATAAATAAATAAAAAAAATAAAGAAAAAAAAAATAAATAAAAAAAATAAATAAATAAAAATAAAAGTTATTATCACTGTTTTGGTTTTGACCAGTACAAGTTGCAGATGATGTTCCTTCATCCATCATCTACCCTAACTGTGCTAACTCTACATTCCAGCCAGTAACAGCTGCCCCTGACGTAAAATACAACGTTAGGCGGAAGGCCTAACGTCTAGGCATTTCCTTTTTAGCGAATAAATACACCCTGTTCATAGGCTTGGTGCCTACCCTGCCAAGTCTTCTTGCGTGGCATTGAGGAATCGCAAGCCATTACTAGTAGGCTCATTCCACAATCTACAATATTTTTCGCTTTGGCCCTTTCCATCACCACTCTAGCCTTTTGGAACGCATCATGCTCCACTCAATTTCCAACCGATTTTTTGAGTTTAACTTGCTGTATGTCCGTACTATCTCAAATTGTAGAGGTGATATACTCGTGATTGCTCCCTGTGCAAGCTTCTGACACCCTATAATGTGTCGTCTGGCTCTCTGACCATCATGATATCTGGTATGGATTCACTGTATCCAGGCCTGCGGTATATCGGTGTGCTCCTGCTGTTTGTGAGGTACAGGTCAAGTCAAGTTGTTATCTTGAATATAAGCCTTCCAGACAGGCATATCGCTTTATCAGCAGCTAGTACATATTTTACATTTTATACAGCATCGATAAATTCATACAACCAAGAAATTTTTTTTTGTTTAATTCCCACTCCATAATAAATCAAGAATAAACTTTACCACTAGTCAAACCACAATTAAAAATCATACTAGTTTCAAATACACAACTTATGAAAAGTGAATTGAAATCAGTACAAATAAATAGTTTATTTAGTTGAAATAAATTAAAATCATACAAATGTTCAACGAAACAACTAAAAAAAATAATATTATAGTATAAACAAACCTGCATAAGTTTAAAAGCAGCATCTAGTTCTTGTTCTTTATCGTTCATTTCTAAAAATGGATTATTGGGTGATAAATCTTCGCTGTCTTCACAATTATTACAGTCTGAAAACCCTAAAAATGACATAGGTTAAACATTAAATAACTTAATATAGAGCAGTGGATGGATAGCTACTCGATAGAAGTGGCAATCTGGGGGTTTCACAAATCATAAGTACGGCTAAACAGAGTTGATGATCTGAGTCACCCAACAGTAGTTGAGAGCCATCTAGGAAGCCCTAGTCAATTTATATTAAACAATAGAGCCTCGATAAGAAGTGACTCAAGGGGATAAAGGAAACAGTCTTGTTATTGAGGTGCCCTCTTTGTTGAGGGTTGTGTTATCGAGGCTAATAGGCAGGTTTTTCAAGTCTAGACTTGTTCAAGGTACCTCATTCCTGTATAGAGTCGCGTTATAGAGGTTGACCTCAAAACGACTATAGAGGTTCTGAGTCATGTTGTGAATTGGACAAAAAATCCGTGTTATTGAGGTTATTTGGATAATAATAGTCGCGTTATAGAGGTTAATTTAACATTGTGTGTCATGGCAATCTCAAGGGGATTTGAAAATTGCACTTGTAATTGAGGTTGTCGTGTTATAGAGGGTCGTGTAAGCGAGGTTCTACTGTATTTAAATTATTATGATAATATTTTCTTTTACTATAGTATCGGCATAAACAGATTTGTTTAGGAACCTTAACTTTCTTTGCAGTTGAGTGTTTAACCAGATATTCTTCTTTCAAGATGGAGGAAGCAGTTAGGATCCATTCATTACTCATGACAAAAAAACTAACATAAATGTTGTTTCTTTTTAACTGATAAATCTGAACGTACTAGAAAGACATAAAACAAATGGTATCTTACCAGTAAAGGCTAAAACACGGAACGGAACTCTCAATAATTTAATAGGATTGTTTAATCTTTGTACTCCAACAGTGATTTTATAAACATATTTTACTAATTGTCCACGGAATGTGGGTGGTGCTTCATTTGGAAGGCATTCGGAATAAAAGACTGAAAAAAAAAACAAAAAACATTTCATTAATAAAAAAATTTTTTTTACTATCCACTTTATATAGTTATAGGCATGAGAATTTGTTGGTCCCAGTTAGCTAATTCAGCGTAATTCTGGTAACACAACTCCCTTTTAATCTCGAATCTCAAAGAGTTAGGGTTTCTCTAAGGATCCAGTTAATATTTTTCTTTATTTTATTTATTTTTTTAAGTTTACTACTACTTGATGTTTGGTTTGGTGTTTCCAAGTATTATGTTCATTACTGTTGTATATTTTTCAAGAAACAACAATTATTAAACGTACACACACTTTGTATACACACATACTTTGTTGTGTGAATTGTATGCTACAATAGGTTTGTTGCAACCACACTTCAAACTAGTTCCAAACTGTACGACGCATGTGCATTAGCAAAAGACGTTCAAGTTGTGTCCGATGCGCATGTGTCGGATAGTTTCAAACCCGTTTGAAGTGTGGTTGGGACAAACCTAATAACTCTCTTAACAGAACAACCCCATGGAGTCATAGGGTTGCATTCTGACTTAAATTTACATTGTCAAAATGTTGTTACATTCAAAATGTTCAATCTCTTTTAGTTATCATACGGACATAACTTTTATATTCTTAGATAAAAGAAAATAAATATGAGGAAAAAAATAAAAACAAATCAAAATAAATACTCACATGTTGCACTAGAACCTGAGGCAAGATGAAGGTCACAAAATAATATTTTAGGATTGGTCGATAAAACTACCTGCCCCATAAACTCCTGATTGTAAGGTGAAAACGATGTATCTATAATAGCAATAAGACAATACCCACAATTAAATTAAAATGGGACACAAAGAAATGTAAAAAAATTAAAATCTATTTTTGAACAGTAAAACCTTGATTATCCGTTTCCCGATTTTTCACCTTCTTTAGCCTTCGGGCACATCTGCCAAACATAACTCCCTTCATTTGACTCCACACTTTCCCCAACTGTCCACAACCCACTCAGTGTGTGGCTATGAAAGCACCATCTGTCAATTATTAAGAAGTTTTTGTGCCTCTACTCAAAAATAAAAACATTTAGCCCTAAAATTTACCTCTTTCTCTCTTGCCTTTCCGATTATCCTTCAAGGCTTCAGTCCCATTTTTGACAAGTTAGTTTCAACTGTATCTCAATAGGAAGCAATCTTAGTCTAGGTCATCCGGTGAGACAAGATTGTGTTAATCTCGTTTAAAACAATCTACAGGAATTGTTTATGATGGGAGTAAGTAAGCCGTTAAATTGCAAATGATCATGATCAACTCCCTTAAAGATACCTGCATTAGGATTAAAACATAATGATACAATCAATCTGAGAATCCATCTGCTCTTTAGCTTCTATCAGTCTCTTCTTCTCCACTGAATCTTCTAAATATTGATTGATCCTTTAAGTACAAGCGAGTCCTTTTTTTCTTTTATAAAATTAAAAATTGTATGCATAAAAAAATATTGTACACACCAGAGAAGGTAGCGACAACTCCATTAGTTTGTGATTTCGGGAAGATAGCAACTTTTGAGTTTGTAGAGCAGAGACAGTGTATTTGAGCGCTGCCCCAAGCAATGATTTCAGGTGTTCTGTAAAACAGTAATATAATATAATATATCGCATAGTATCTAATAAAGATTTGTTTAAAAGCTGAAATCTTTGGCCACTAGTTGTAGATGTTTTAACAAACATTAAATATTTATCGGTAAACATTTGTATCAAATCATTTATTATTTATCAAAACATTTTATTATTTATTTATTTTTGTTTTTTATTATTATTANCAGTAGTGTACAACTTTAAATCCAAAAAATCCTTTTTTATGCTACTTGAACTATACAGGGTGTTTGGTCGAAGATGTAACAAACGAAGAGGGCAGATTCTACCCATCATTTGCAACAAAAACACTTATACCATGGCTATAAGTGTTATACCATGGGTATAAGTGTTATACCATGGGCTACTTATGGCACTACTTATACCATGGGTCAATTCTCAATAGTTTCGCCACAATAATTTTTTTTTGTTATTTTCCAAGGTACGACCATTTTACTTTAAAAAATCTATCACTGCTCCTAAAATAATGATGATGAGCTGAAAGTCTAATTGACCTATGGACTAGGTCAATTAGACTTATGATATTTGGCCAGGATGTAATTATTTTATTATAAAAATATGAAATAACTTTTTTTTTTCCAAACTTAATCATGCTAAATGCAATTATTCATTAAAGAATAAAAATAAGAGGATTAATATTGTTAAAAAAAAAAAAAAAAAAAAAAAAAAAAAAAAAAAAAAAAAAAATCAGCATTTGATTTGAAAATGTGGTTTAACAAGTAACTGGTCATTTTTACTTGGTGTTTAAGAATTTATAACGAGTGATTGAGTCAACATCTCTTCTCTATGAATGAAAGGTTGCTGTCCCATTTGAAGTTTTATTTAAATCTAGTATTTTCCATATTAGCTGAGGTTGGGCTGCTCTTAAGGCCCCTATACACAATCAAACTGTTTGTGCAAACATTTTGACTGTGTGGGCTGTTTGAAGTTTTGGCAAACATGATGTTAGGCTTGTAGGGGCTAAATACGCCCGACATCAGGTTTGCACAAACCATTATTTATCAGAATCCTTAAATTTTTTGTACACTTTCACAAGTTCCAAACCCACTGATGCCACTAATTAGTTAAAATTACTTCTAATTAAAGAAGAAATATAGCTTTATGAAGAGATATAATTATTAAAAATTTAAAACAATTATCGATTCTNACAAACGAAGAGGGCAGATTCTACCCATCATTTGCAACAAAAACACTTATACCATGGCTATAAGTGTTATACCATGGGTATAAGTGTTATACCATGGGCTACTTATGGCACTACTTATACCATGGGTCAATTCTCAATAGTTTCGCCACAATAATTTTTTTTTGTTATTTTCCAAGGTACGACCATTTTACTTTAAAAAATCTATCACTGCTCCTAAAATAATGATGATGAGCTGAAAGTCTAATTGACCTATGGACTAGGTCAATTAGACTTATGATATTTGGCCAGGATGTAATTATTTTATTATAAAAATATGAAATAACTTTTTTTTTTCCAAACTTAATCATGCTAAATGCAATTATTCATTAAAGAATAAAAATAAGAGGATTAATATTGTTAAAAAAAAACGCACTCTGTGGATACAGTAGTAACACTAAAAATAATAATACTATTGTAATAAATAAGGTTTGTTTTGAATGTTTGAACTTTTTTTGTGACTAAACTCTTTAACCTATGATTGCATTTAACATGATTTAAGTTTGCAAAACTATTTAATTTTTATTTAATATTTCACATTTTTATAATGATAAATTACGTTCTGGTCAATTATCATGAGAGTCCCATTTGACCTAGCCCAAAGGTCAATTAGGATTGACCTATGGACAGTAAGGTCTGCAGTCCTCTTTAATTAATTATTTAAAAAAAATCATCTCATTCTCTCACTTATTAGGGTAATTATAAAATTGAAGACAGTCTCCTCGCAGTAACACGTAAGGTGGTCTGTACGCCATTTGGTCGTTTTTTCACAAAAACTCAATCATAGCTCAAACAAATTACATATTAACTGAGAGTGTTATTTAACTGTGAAAATGAATAAATGGAGAACTTTTACTGAAATTTGGCTGTAACTGTACACATGCCGTTTTGGCATAATTACAGGCTCAATCAAAAATAAATTTTAATTTTTTTAATAAAATGAAATTTAGGCACATGTTTTGCCCCTTTAAGGCATTTAAAATAGACTTTTTCTAAACTTAAATTTTCTCCTCTTTTGAACGGTACCTCTTTTTCAGCTATATCATCATTATTTTAGGAGCAGTGATAGATTTTTTAGAGTAAAATGGTCGTACCTTGGAAAATAACAAAAAAAATTATTGTGGTGAAAATATTGAGAATTGACCCATGGTATATGTAGTGTTTATATGGGTAGAATCTGCCCTCTTCATTTGTTACATCTTCGACCAAACACCCTGTATATATGGAACACTGCTCTTAATTTACCTACGATCACTGGGATAATCGATAAATTTATACTTTGTGTTCCAATTTATATTTTGGAAGATTCTAAAATAGGCCTGCACTACTTCAGACACTCTTCTGACTGAAAATATCACCTATGCTTCATTTAACAAAATAGGTAAATCTTCAATCTCATACACAGTTTGAGGAGAGCGTTGAAATATAGGGTATATCTAACCACATTAAACCACCTCTAACCACACCAGAGACTGCAAATTAGCTAATAAATTTGCCATAGTTAAATTTAATTATTTGGTATGATCTTCCTAAGTATGAAAGTTCTTGTAAATTTACCATTCATGTGCCACTTCTTTTCTTCAGCTATGTTGTACCATTTTTTTAAGTTCAATAAATAATTGCAGTATGTAGAACCTTTGTTAACCGAATTAAAAGGGGTGGGATGGATTTCAGATAACCAAAATTTTGGTTAATATATAATGGGTTGATTTTAAAGCTAAAGGTGTCATAAGACATATTATATACATTTTAGACATATGGATTTATAAATGTAAATTACAATTTACAAAAAAAAATATTATTTTTTTAAAAATTATTATTAGTAAAAATTATTATTTACACATACTCAATGTATAACCGTGTTTTTGCACACTGCAATAAGGTACACAATTTGTGTTAGTGAGAGACTCCAAGGGATGTGCCTCGCAAGCGTGACACATAGGATCTGTTCCAACATCAGACATTACGTCAAAATGAAAATGAAATGCTGTTTTCGCACGAGTTGCGTACCGTACTTTATCTGCAATTGTTAGATTTTAATAATAAATACAGAAAAAAAGAATAAACTTCCTGTATGTAAGTGTGTATTTCTCTTTTGATAAAGATGACATTAATTCATTAGTTGTATTTTGTGCCGAATTAATTATTTCAGGAGGCGTATTATTCTCCTCATTTTCACTTATAATAATTTAAATCACTCATTGTTTTTCCCTAAAAACTCGATATAAACAGTTACTTTAATTAAACAAACAACAAATTAGTTTTGTTAAATGCAAACAAACTCGCTAATCGTGCGTTAAGGTAAGAATTCCTCTTTTTTTCTGCACTAGGGCGGAAAAACGAGGAATCATGAAACGAGCATGTGCAATGAATACAAGTTCATAAAAAATCACTTTCTACGCATCTAAACAGAGATATTATGTTCATATTTTGTATCAATCGTAGATAAAATCAATTAAATGTAATGGGGATAAATTTTTGGCCAACCCAAGTCTCCTGTAATGGATACAGTTGAAGGATTAAAAAAATGGATATAGTTAATGGAAGTCAAGTAATGACTACTTGACTACCTATACCCTAAGGGGCCTTCTACCCTGTCTAGTAGGCCCTGATACCTCTTTGACTCTGACAATAGACTTTAGACAAAATTTATGTATAGGGTCATTCAAAAAGGACAATCTTGTTAATTTTATTGGGATTTTTTTGTTATAAGGTTAGCAGCACTGGGATTACCTTCTTTGTAATCTGTTATGTCAGCGATTAAATGATATTTTTTTGTGTTGTGAATTTAGTCCCATTAGAACTCTATGTATTTTAGCAAATGTGTAACCATTCTAAAAACTCATTACAGAAATGAGTAAAGCTATACAGAGACTGCCTGGAATCTCAGCCTAATCTTTGTAAGTCACCAAGATCGTGCAGCTCGGATAATTGGCAAAATCGGTGGGGATAACTGAGAATATCATTGTTTGTAAGTCACCAAGATCGTGCAGCTCGGATAATTGGCAAAATGGGTAGGGATAACTGTGAATATCATTGTTTCAAGATCGTGCAGCTCGGATAATTGGCAAAATCGGTGGGGATGACTGTAAATATCATTGACCTGGTTACAAACTGCCACAAATGCAGAGTTGGACATATGCTTAATGTAATTTTTCACCATTCAATTGCAGTTTCAATAGGTTGTAAATAAATAACATTTCTGAATTTTGACTGAGTTATTGCATTTTTAAAAATGGCGTCCTTTTAGAATGACCCTAAATAAACTTTTTTTTTTTTTTTTTTTTTTTTTTTTTTTTTTTTAATAATATCCTGAAATTTTTTACATAAACTTAAATGCAAAGGGGCATGTCATGTGTCATTCAAAATTACTTTCGAACTACAGATAATATCTGTAAAGCTCCCTTAAACTGCCATGAGTGCAAACGGTGTTTGGAATATTGACACTGGCAAAGCTTTAGTTTTTAGCGCCCAGGGATAAAGTAGGTTTTTGTGCTCCCTACCCCTTACATTAACGTGAACAAAATCCGACAAATAAAAATAGAAAACAAGGTTGCCGAATTCAATTTGGCGGTCACTCACGTGATGGGGTATGGGAACAGATGTCCCCCTCCCTATCTGAACCGTTGAATATAGAAATTTACGTAAAAAAAAGTTTTAAACAAGTTTAAAAATTAAATATATTTTGAATCTGCTGTTGTTGTTTGGTGACACCTTACAGTAACATAAAATAGTAGAGAAAGCAACACAGAAAGTTAAAAGTCTTATGTCCAACTGTAGTTGGTTATTTATTGTAAGTTCAACTGATTTGCCTGACGATCTAAAGATTTGCCTAATTTTTCTTGGACAATAAAGAAATGTCATTGTTTCAATTAGGTAATAATCTATTATCAGGAGGTGAATAGTAGCACACTTTTTAGTAAACACAATGACCAAAAATTAATCTTTGGTATCTAAAAGCAAGTGAAACATAAAAGGTAAATTTAACGTTTTTCCTTTGTATAATGCATTTCTGAAAATATCTCTAAGTTTAAAGTGTCCCATGGTAAATTTGTAATAGTGTATCACATGCAAAGTTGTAGTACAAGTAAACTAATCGGATTTATTTGGCCACAAATTATAAATTTATCGATTATCCACTTTAATTTAATCATGACAAGTAAGCTATTTGATTGATAACATTGTAATTACACAAATATGATTGGTTTCTTCTGTTTATTTCAAAGAAGGCTTGGTCAATGATTTGATTCGAACATGATTTGAGGTGTAGAATGGCTGTCATTAACGCATTACAAGAGAAAGTTGATCAACCTACTTATTGTTTTCTCTACTTAAGTGTTTTACGTGGATTCTACAGACGACTCTGTCCCCAGGAAGATAAACGGATCCTCCGATCAGCTTAGCCGATATTTCAAACATCGGAAAACATTAAACTTAACTAAATTAAAATTGATAAAAACAAATAAAACGTTAACGAAAAAAAAACAACAGAATTTAATTGAACTTCGGGCTACGAAAGCCCGATTTTAACCTTCATGTAAACAAAAACAGGACAACGTAGCAGATAGGTTATAATCTTTTTCGGAAATACATCTTCATGGTTGAGATAAAGCGAGTAAAGCTAAATGTAAATCTTACGGATTACTGGTCGCCGTGATTGGCGGCTATGATTTAACTCTATGCTGTTATAATATAGGTTAGGCTAACCTAACCTAACTGACCTAATCTAACTGTAAAACCATTATAGTTCTTTCGATGTCCACTATACATTAGTTTTTCACTTTGCTTCTGAGCTTACCGAAGGTAATGGAAGCAATAGGTTTGTTCCAACCACACTTCAAACCATCGGACCAAAATTGAACTCCTGTTGCTAATGCGCATGCGTCGGACAGTTTTAAACTAGTTTGAAGTGTGGTTGGAACAAACCTATTGTATTCACTTTTGAGGACGAGGACGAACAAATTTTATGAAACGGGTTTTAAAAATTCCAAGACAAAAATCCGTTTTCAGACATCAGGGAACTTTTTGGTCTCGTGTCTTTCTGTCTGTCGGTCTGTATGTCCACGAACCCTTCTGTGTGTCTGAAATATGTGACAATAACTTGTGTAAAAGTATACCGATTTTGATGAAATTTAGTAGACATGTTCATTTTACCAATACCCTAGACGAGTTCGTCGGACAACTTTATCCGCCAAAGCGTTTGCAAGCAACGCTCGGGTAAACGTGAACTTCAAATTTAATATTTGAATTTTAGGTCGGGAAAATAATCTAACTTCATCTATTCAATGAGACAAACATTTTTTTCTTATACATTTTTTTTTTAGTAAAACCGACAGCCACACCGCTATGATGTGTTGATCGCTAAAACTGTTAATAGTTTTTATTGTCGAGAGAACAAGAGGAGGGAGACAGACGAGGGGAATAGGAGGTGGCTTGGCTCATTTGACCTATACCTCTTCAATAATTCAGCGAGCCTAGGGACCTCGAGACCAGGCGACCAGGCTTCATTGGCTCTCTGTGCACTGTTGTATGAACTTCTGTGCACACGTTATCGAACTGCTCTCAAACTATAAACCTACTCTCTCTCCTACCGACTTTTGCTTTACGAATTAGATCACTTGGAATATAGCCACTGCTCTTTCCTTTCGTTACATTTATTTTACACACCCTCATGATATAATATAACAATAAAGTAATACAACAATAATGTTAATATAACAATAGTACATGATAGGATGCGAGGAAGCTATGAGCCACACTAATTATTGATAGTCTATTTTATTTTTAACACTATACAACTATACACATAAGTTACGCTGGTCTTCTACTATAAAGAGAAACACGCTATACATAGATTATATGCGGTTCTAGTGGACAAACTTCTTTTAAGTAATGTAGTACATGTATCTACACACCCGTAATATACTTGACTTTTTTGTTACAGTGAGTTGTTAGGTTTAAATTAAAACGACAAAAAATTAAGTTAACAATACATTATCAACTGCTGATTTACAATTTGTGTGTTGGTAATCATTTTTGGTAGATCGTGTTTCGAGAGTGTTCCTAATCTTTAGATTTCATGTCAAAGAGTTTAGAATGATTTTTTAAATGAAATCATTTGAAACCTTTAACCTGAAAATTTTCTGAATGTATGTAGTGTATTTAAACTAGATGAAGTTATGAATATGGTAATCTATTTCATTTCGGACTTGAAAAGAACACATAGTTAATAATTCACATTTGCTTGAATTTTGGTTTATTTAACATTCAAAAGTATAATCTAACTTGTTTTTTTTTGTATGTTATCAGAAATGTCGAACGACTTGCGTAACGTCAACCGGGATGAAGACCTTTTGGAGCGCAGCAACGAGTCGGACAACGAGTCGGACTCTCATACCGTGACCGAGAGCAACGAATCGAACGACAGTATCCGTACAGTTCTGCTAGACACCCACTTGAGAGTGTCTTATTCGATGGAGATGCCCAGGCTGACGTATTCGGACATCGTGCAAGGAGTGGACAGGCTTCAAATAAGGAGAAACGTCAGGGACTTGGTTTCCAGAAGGATAGTAAGAAGTAGAAGTGAGGAATCCATGCCTGGCTTCGTCCGCACCATTCATCACACTCAGTCATTGCCGACTATAAGCGAATCGCACGAAAGCCTCTCGTCTCTAGATTCGGACTGTGAAAGACCTCGTTTGAGAGGAGTGCACACCATGACTGGTAGTTCGGCCGGTGAAAGCGACGCGTCGGCCGGGTCTCCACGTCTCATGGATCGCGGTGACCCGCCTGTGGACGTAGGTCACGGTGGAGTGGTACGTCGCAGATCTCATTCTCTTCCGAGAGACAATATTCAGCCCGGTCGAGCCATTCCTGATGCTGGAGACGACTCGCCTCCATCACGTCCTGGCAGTGCTTAAATCCGCCCAATAATAGGTTTGTTCCAACCACACTTCAAACTGGTTTGGAACTGTCGCATGCGCATCGGACCACACTAGATCGTTTTTCGCTAATGCGCATGCGTCGTACAGTTTGAAACTAGTTTGAAGTGTGGTTGGAACAAACCTATGATTGTTTACATTTTTTTTTGGATCTTATTAATTTGTTTTCTGTTAGTTTGAATTAATATTTAATTAAAAATTTGTTTTCTGTCATTGTTAAAATTAAGATCCAAAATTGTTAATTTTTTTCGTTTACTAAATCCATATTTTTTTTCAGATTTACGTGTGATTCTGAAATTTTCTTTTTTCATCAATGTTAACTTATTACATTCAAAAATTTATTACGTATGATTGCGTAAAATGTTATGAAATTCGAAGTCGGCTTCCTTATTGTTCCTATTATGAGTTGACTTGGCAATACTTTTTGTGTCGGAGATTACGGTTAAAACGAATGCGATTATGAGTTCCTAAATGCCTCGATTTCTTGGATTAGTAATAACAATTTAAACATTTATTTATATAAATTATCGGATGGATTCAAATATATATATAATAATAAAAAAAAAATTGTTTCTAAAAATAACAAATTATATGCACTAAGTGTACCTATAAATGTTATATTTAAGCATTAACCTATTGACTGTTAATCATAATATTAAATTTATATGAAAGCATTTTTTCAATGATCTCAAAATTGTAGTTACCAATATACTGTGTTATAGATTTTCTAAATATATCTGTTTTTTTGTATTTATTTACAAAATATATATTTTTTTCGATGATCTCAAAATTGTAGTTACCAATTTACTGAGTTATAGATTTTTTAAATATATTTGTTTTTTGTATTTATTGACAAACTATATGGAATTAAGGAATTGTATTAAATCTTACATGATCTATTTAAACTATCTTATGTATTAATTTATTTACAAACAATCGTGGATTATATTAATTTAATTAAATTCGGTATTAATTTAATCAAATGAATAATAATCTTTATTCGTTTATTTAAATTACTAATCTGTTACTTTACGCGAATTAATTAATAATAATTATTATTTATTAAAATTGTTAAGTCAATTTTCTTTACGGTGTTGTATATATGTATATTATACAAAGACAACCTGCAAAAACAATTATTAACTCCAATTTTATAAATTGATTTAAATTTATCAAGCAAAAATTCCTTAAATACAATTACGCGGCTTTTTATTTATATTTTGTTATAAAAGATAAGAAATTGTAAAACGTAAGTATATAAATTGTAAATTGATCAATTATGCGGTTTCTTCGTGTAATTTATTTGAATTATATAATTACTTTCATGTATTTAACTTAAACTATGTGCTTTAATGTCAAAGTTTAAAAGTCTGACTTTTTTAAACATTAAGAAAAAAATGTATTGTGGTAGAAATATGATAAAATGTATTTTAATGTATTTAATTTGTCTACAACACGACGAACTGACTTAAGATTTTTNATATTCTCTTTGTTATATTCTCTTAATTATACTCATAATCTAAACTAAACCCAAAGCCAATAACAAACATGTTATATTCTCTTTGTTATATTCTCTTAATTATACTCATAATCTAAACTAAACCCAAAGCCAATAATAAACTTGTTATCTTCTCTTAATTATACTCATAATCTATTCTAAACCCAAAGCCCATAACAAACTAGTTATATTCTCTTAATTATATTCATAATCTAAACTAAACCCAAAGCCAATTACAAACATGTTATATTCTCTCATCTATTGCTTGCAAATTCAACCAGTTCCTTCTTTTATATCATTTATTTATCTAGAATCCTTGATTATCCAGCAGGGCCGTCCCTAGGGGGGGTCAACTGGGTCAAACTGACCCGGGCGCCACAGACGACTTTGACCCGGGCGCCTGAACCCCTAGGGACGGCCCTGGTATTCAGTCCTTGAGTCCTAGAGTCTATGAGTGGGTTCATAGCATGCGGTTTGTAAGCGCGTTTAGGTTATATAGATAAAAAGAACCATTCATGAAGCTGCGGATACGTCACAGAGTGTTTTCCCCCACTCTTCGTTCCTTGTGCACTTGCGCAAGGTGCGAGTTGGTTTGCAACAAAATTTTCTTTTGTCATGTTATGACTGTTTATAGATTATTCTGAAGCGCGTTTAAATCGCAGCCTATGAACCCACCTTAAGTGAACCCAATGCTTGTGAAAATTTAATGTTATGCGATGATAGGCTTCATCGCTGGATGCAAAATGTGGACGTCAAATTACCCCAAGCTATTACGCAATTAGTTTAAAAAAAACTCGATGTCAAGCATTTAGTACAAAATAAACTTTTCCAAGAGAAAATTTAAATTTAGAATATTATTAAAAAGTCTGAATTAGATAGAACTCGATAACAGCACCTCAACCATATCCTCATTAAAAATAAATGAAATCCTAAAAATTAAGGGGTTCGGATCGAAAAAAAGTTCAGTAGGGTACCATATCCAAAGTGTCCTACAAGATAGGATACTTTTTATTCGGTTTGGTCTTCACGTGAGAAAGCATTCCTGATAATAGGGTACAGTATCAAAAACACCTTTTTTTGACTGGAGATTTCAGATCCAAAAAATAACCCTATGCATGTCACTTAATGCCCTACAAGATAGACTAGTTAAGCAGCCCCTACACGATCAAGCCGCTTGATCAAAACATCGCATCAAGCCGCTGATTGACACGACTTTCAAGCCGCCTTGGGGCGCATCAAGCATCCCATCAATCTTTTCATCAACACTCATTTGTAGCGGAGTTTTCGACTAGTGAACTGCTCCTCCTGGACTGTAGTGAATCAGTTGTGTAGATACCATGGTTTTGAATCAGGATTTGGGGTGTCGAGCAGGTAATTGAAGGAGTGCTTGATCAAAATTGCTCTAGACTATCAAGCGCTCCGTCAAGCCGCTTGACTCATTCATACTTTCCATCAATCTCCGTCAAGGCTTGACTCAAGCATCAAACGGGTTCCTAGACTATCAATCATTCTTGAAGCGCTGTTTTGATCAAGCGGCTTGATCGTCTAGGGTTTTTTTTTTTTTTTTTTCAAGAGTTATAGTCAAAAATATCTCCTGTAAAAAAAAATCCTGTAGTGAAATCAGATAGAGTACAAATTTCATATAAACACTAAAATATAACTAATTACCTCTTCGATGTAATATTGTAGTTACTACGAGGAGGTAAGGACAGTTGATTTTATGTCATTTCTCTGCTCGACGATCTGACTTACCTTTGAGTGCCTTGTCGGTAAATCCGTTTAAGAAGATTAAGCAAGTCGGTACTTATTGTCAGGTTGTTTAGACGGGAAAAAGACGCATCTTTTAAACGCATCTCGGTCTGAGTTTGACTGGATTCAAAAGGATTAACGAGGCTTAAAAGATGATCGTATAAAGAAAGGTTTTCATGTACCTGATGCTTGAACCTGTCGGGACCCTTTCACATACCTAGTTCCCTTCCATTAGAGCCACTGCCGAACCCATTATGTCAAAATATTGTTAGACACGTATACTGCAATTAGGTTTAATGGACGTCGTCCGCTCCTGCTATTCACCTACTCCTTTTTCTTTTAATCCTGCTCCGTCACTGTGAAATTATAAAAGGTTGCAATAGTGACAAGCGAAAAAGTGTTTCATTCACGTAAATCGGTTTCTATTTACGTGAATCCGTGTGAACGCCTCATTCACACGGAACCTTGTCCCCCAGATCTACTTTGCTTGATTTAACTAATGGAAAACGATACTAATGACTAAATCCGGCAATTTTAATACATTTTTCTTTATTTTTATTCCACAGAAATATAAAATCATTGAAATTATACTTTTTTTTTTAAAAAATAGATTCGGTAAATAATGTTTAAAAATAATTTCTTGCTATTTACCAAAAAATCCTTTAATAGTACATCAAGCATCTAGTGGGGAAAGTAGCATATTGCATGCGAGTGTGGAGTTAGCACCCGATAAGTAAAACCACATGAGCAAAATGCAATTTTCGCACAAGTTGCGTACAGTACTTTATCCGGTACTTTATAAGATTGTTGGATTTTAATAATAGGTAAATGCAGAAAAAAAAAAAAAATTAATAAACTTCCTGCATGTAAGTTCGTATTTCTCTTTTGATAAAGATGACATTAATTCATTAGTTGTATTTTTTACCCAATTAATTATTTCGGGAGGCGTATTATTCAGATTATTCTCCTCATTTTCGTCATAATGACATAAATCGATCATTGTTTTCACTAAAAAATCTATATAAACAGTTACTTAAATTAAACAAACAGCAAATTAGTTTTGTTAAATGCAAACAAACTCTCAAATCGTGCGTTAAGGTGAAGAATTCCTCTTTTTTACTGCACTAGGGCGGAAAAAAGAGAAATTATGAAATGCGCATGCGCAATGAATATAAGTACGTAAAGAATCACTTTATACGCATCTAAACAGAGATACAATGTTTATATTTCACATTAATCGTAGATAAAGATATATACATTTATAAATAATTAAAAAATAAGAAGGAAGCAAACTTTCATCAAATTTATTAAACTAATCCAGAGAATAACAAAGTTATACATTTATTTATAAATTATATAATAAAACAAAAATATAGATAATTCAAATTGTACCTAATAAATTAGTAAAAATTAGTTAATTGCAAAAGGTCAATAATAATATAAATTCAAACGGATCTCTTACACAGTATCTTACATTAATTAGTTTTAATTAACTCTTTTAATCTCTAATTAACTTATTCTGAGATCATAAACTTTTTGCAGAGAAGACAAATACTCATGCTTACAAAATAAAAAAGTATAATTATTACAAAAAAAATCTACATATTAAGAAAGAATTAGGTATAAAAACAATCAATAATTTATTAAGAAATTTATTTGAATTATATAATTACTTTCATGTAAGAGTTTAGAATGATTTTTTAAATGAAATCATTTGAAACCTTTAACCTGAAAATTTTCTGAATGTATGTAGTGTATTTAAACTAGATGAAGTTATGAATATGGTAATCTATTTCATTTCGGACTTGAAAAGAACACATAGTTAATAATTCACATTTGCTTGAATTTTGGTTTATTTAACATTCAAAAGTATAATCTAACTTGTTTTTTTTTGTATGTTATCAGAAATGTCGAACGACTTGCGTAACGTCAACCGGGATGAAGACCTTTTGGAGCGCAGCAACGAGTCGGACAACGAGTCGGACTCTCATACCGTGACCGAGAGCAACGAATCGAACGACAGTATCCGTACAGTTCTGCTAGACACCCACTTGAGAGTGTCTTATTCGATGGAGATGCCCAGGCTGACGTATTCGGACATCGTGCAAGGAGTGGACNTTTTTTTTTTTTTTTTTTAAAAAAAACCTTGAATTTTTCAAGCTACTTTTCTTGGGTAATGAATGAGTCCCACGGTGCCTTCTATAAAATACTGGGTCGACCCTATGGCCAACACTATTCCGCAATATGTCTCAATAAAAATTTACATGAAAAAATGTTGACTTACATAATAAATAAACAATTCGATAAGTTAAGATATAGTTTCCAGTAAAACAGAAACCTTTAAATATTGAACGAATTAAAAAATAAATTGCACTTTGTTGAAACGATGTTTTAAATAAATTTAAACAAATAAAAAAATTATTTGAAATCGAAATTTTTATCAACAAACAAACCTATTTTGAGAAAATTTAAATTAATCTTGAAAATTTCATTTAGTGCTCATTCCCCCTCCCCCTTGTTTATAAAAAAGGTAATATTAATATTCATCTTTAAAGTTTCTTTCCCCCTTGACAACAAAACAAAATATTGTCAAGTCAATAGTCTAGTGTAAAAAGTAAATTTAACATGATGAGTTGTTCCTCGAGTTTTTAGAAAGGGGTTTATGCAATTTGCGGTTGTCAGTCGAGTGATGTAGCCACCAACAAGCCTTGCAGTAATAGTGTAGACACTCCACGTCCCGGCAAAAATATGGCCCGGCTAGGATTGAACACAGCGAGCAAGGAGAATCGTTGATCAAGTATGGGTCGATCTGAATTCTTTTAGTAAACTCGAGTGTTTTTACAACAACGAACGCCGTTAGCACTGCCTTCATAAAAGAATTGTGATTGCTGAAAGTAATTCTAGCCGAGCCGATTGGATACTGGTGTCTTTCTATGTCGAGTGCTGCGTACACCACACCACCAAATAGATCGTTCATGATTTTGGCCAAGGCTTCGGCGTTTATCATCCCGTGTAGAGCTCCTACGAACACGGTTTTGGAACGGTCTACTTGCTTCGAAGATATTTCGTAGTTAATGTCGCTCAGGGCCCACGGAATCACTTGAACCAATCTCGATCTTATTTTCCTCGCACTACCGATATACGATATTGTGCAGTACCAATTGTCTCCCTTAGACAACTTGTGAGTGCAGTTATCTAGGAGTTGTTTAACTTTCTTTTCGCTTTCAAATATCATGTAGGCGAAACCCTTCGGCTGTTTGATTTGTTGATCTTTACCCGGCCATTCGATTGTTACAGGTCCGAAATCGATGAAAGCTTGAATAAGCATGGGTTCAGTCACTTTCCAAGGGAGGCCACCTAAGAACACCTTGCACGAATATGTAGGGTTGTAGTGAATACGAGGCGGGAGCTCACCGGTCCAGGTAACGGTCATCTGTCTTCTCGGAAAAGGACAGTTGATACTGCAAGAGGAGTGCTGATGTGGTGACAAGGGAGTTGCAGTTACGTTGAGTAATGCGTAAAAGTTAGCCAACTCCTGTTCAGTGCGGGAATAGTAGTCGCAGCTCCCCGCGGCTTGGTGTAATTGAGAATCACCATTAGTAGAATCGGTTAAGTCAGGAGACCGTACGAGATACTGTCTCGAAGAGACTGACTGTAGAAGGGGCTGTCCTATAGATGCTGACTGTAGAAGAGACTGTGAGTCGGAACCTACTCTTGAACTGAAAAATGCCGGAGCACCGGAGGTTGGACTAATTGGTGTTTGCTGGGTTGTAGTCATCGTTAACTCAGATACGGTTGCTAATGCGTACAAATTGGCCAACTCCTGATCAGTGGTCGGATAGTATTCGCAGCTTCCCACCGCAATTACCTCCTCGGGTCTCATACCGAGATTGATACCGTTACTATGGTATGGATTGGTGAGATCTATGGTATGGTTGTTACGTGCACCTTCCATTGGTAAAACTGGTAAACTTAAAGCGCCAACTACCTGGTTACTAATCAATATACAATTACTTTTTCAATTTTTCTTCTTCCAATTGAAAGGATGTCGTCCACTCCCGCTATCCAGCTATTTCAGTTTTACCTTTATTCCTGGTCCGTCGCTGTAAACAATAAACAAAATAGTGACAAGAAAAAATGTTTCATTCATTTAAATTGGTTTCTATACCTATACATGAATCCGAATCAATGAAGCTTTCACACGGAACCTTGTCACCAGCTCTACTTTATGTACTATACCATTTTGTGTATTCTTCAATTAATCTCTTTGATTGTACATTCTTCTAGTATGTGGTCTTTAAGGGATTTTAATAATTAAAAAAACAATTTTTAATTGTGGCTATATTTCACCCTATCCTGGGCATCTTCAGGCCTTATCTGAAAGTTGCAAATTATGCTGTGGCATTGAATGAAAAGGAGAGTTTTTTATAATTAAAAACCAATTTTTTATTATATTTTTTAATTGTGGCTATATTTCGCCTTATCCTGGGCATCTTCAGGCCTTATCTGAAAGTTGCAAATTATGCTGCGGCATTGAATGAAAAGGAGAGTTTTTTTTTATAAAAAACCTTGAGTAACTTAATCATAACATAGTTCATTAATTACTAGTTCATTAGAATAATTAATGAACTATGTTATGATTAAGTTACTCATTAGAGTAACTAATGAACTATGTTATGATTAAGTTACTCATTAGAGTAACTAATGAACTATGTTATGATTAAGTTACTCATTAGAGTAACTAATGAACTATGTTATGATTAAGTTACTCATTAGAGTAACTAATGAACTATGTTATGATTAAGTTACTCATTAGAGTAACTAATGAACTATGTTATGATTAAGTTACTCATTAGAGTAACTAATGAACTATGTTATGATTAAGTTACTCATTAGAGTAACTAATGAACTATGTTATGATTAAGTTACTCATTAGAGTAACTAATGAACTATGTTATGATTAAGTTACTCATTAGAGTAACTAATGAACTATGTTATGATTAAGTTACTCATTAGAGTAACTAATGAACTATGTTATGATTAAGTTACTCATTAGAGTAACTAATGAACTATGTTATGATTAAGTTACTCATTAGAGTAACTAATGAACTATGTTATGATTAAGTTACTCATTAGAGTAACTAATGAACTATGTTATGATTAAGTTACTCATTAGAGTAACTAATGAACTATGTTATGATTAAGTTACTCATTAGAGTAACTAATGAACTATGTTATGATTAAGTTACTCATTAGAGTAACTAATGAACTATGTTATGATTAAGTTACTCATTAGAGTAACTAATGAACTATGTTATGATTAAGTTACTCATTAGAGTAACTAATGAACTATGTTATGATTAAGTTACTCATTAGAGTAACTAATGAACTATGTTATGATTAAGTTACTCATTAGAGTAACTAATGAACTATGTTATGATTAAGTTACTCATTAGAGTAACTAATGAACTATGTTATGATTAAGTTACTCATTAGAGTAACTAATGAACTATGTTATGATTAAGTTACTCATTAGAGTAACTAATGAACTATGTTATGATTAAGTTACTCATTAGAGTAACTAATGAACTATGTTATGATTAAGTTACTCATTAGAGTAACTAATGAACTATGTTATGATTAAGTTACTCATTAGAGTAACTAATGAACTATGTTATGATTAAGTTACTCATTAGAGTAACTAATGAACTATGTTATGATTAAGTTACTCATTAGAGTAACTAATGAACTATGTTATGATTAAGTTACTCATTAGAGTAACTAATGAACTATGTTATGATTAAGTTACTCATTAGAGTAACTAATGAACTATGTTATGATTAAGTTACTCATTAGAGTAACTAATGAACTATGTTATGATTAAGTTACTCATTAGAGTAACTAATGAACTATGTTATGATTAAGTTACTCATTAGAGTAACTAATGAACTATGTTATGATTAAGTTACTCATTAGAGTAACTAATGAACTATGTTATGATTAAGTTACTCATTAGAGTAACTAATGAACTATGTTATGATTAAGTTACTCATTAGAGTAACTAATGAACTATGTTATGATTAAGTTACTCATTAGAGTAACTAATGAACTATGTTATGATTAAGTTACTCATTAGAGTAACTAATGAACTATGTTATGATTAAGTTACTCATTAGAGTAACTAATGAACTATGTTATGATTAAGTTACTCATTAGAGTAACTAATGAACTATGTTATGATTAAGTTACTCATTAGAGTAACTAATGAACTATGTTATGATTAAGTTACTCATTAGAGTAACTAATGAACTATGTTATGATTAAGTTACTCATTAGAGTAACTAATGAACTATGTTATGATTAAGTTACTCATTAGAGTAACTAATGAACTATGTTATGATTAAGTTACTCATTAGAGTAACTAATGAACTATGTTATGATTAAGTTACTCATTAGAGTAACTAATGAACTATGTTATGATTAAGTTACTCATTAGAGTAACTAATGAACTATGTTATGATTAAGTTACTCATTAGAGTAACTAATGAACTATGTTATGATTAAGTTACTCATTAGAGTAACTAATGAACTATGTTATGATTAAGTTACTCATTAGAGTAACTAATGAACTATGTTATGATTAAGTTACTCATTAGAGTAACTAATGAACTATGTTATGATTAAGTTACTCATTAGAGTAACTAATGAACTATGTTATGATTAAGTTACTCATTAGAGTAACTAATGAACTATGTTATGATTAAGTTACTCATTAGAGTAACTAATGAACTATGTTATGATTAAGTTACTCATTAGAGTAACTAATGAACTATGTTATGATTAAGTTACTCATTAGAGTAACTAATGAACTATGTTATGATTAAGTTACTCATTAGAGTAACTAATGAACTATGTTATGATTAAGTTACTCATTAGAGTAACTAATGAACTATGTTATGATTAAGTTACTCATTAGAGTAACTAATGAACTATGTTATGATTAAGTTACTCATTAGAGTAACTAATGAACTATGTTATGATTAAGTTACTCATTAGAGTAACTAATGAACTATGTTATGATTAAGTTACTCATTAGAGTAACTAATGAACTATGTTATGATTAAGTTACTCATTAGAGTAACTAATGAACTATGTTATGATTAAGTTACTCATTAGAGTAACTAATGAACTATGTTATGATTAAGTTACTCATTAGAGTAACTAATGAACTATGTTATGATTAAGTTACTCATTAGAGTAACTAATGAACTATGTTATGATTAAGTTACTCATTAGAGTAACTAATGAACTATGTTATGATTAAGTTACTCATTAGAGTAACTAATGAACTATGTTATGATTAAGTTACTCATTAGAGTAACTAATGAACTATGTTATGATTAAGTTACTCATTAGAGTAACTAATGAACTATGTTATGATTAAGTTACTCATTAGAGTAACTAATGAACTATGTTATGATTAAGTTACTCATTAGAGTAACTAATGAACTATGTTATGATTAAGTTACTCATTAGAGTAACTAATGAACTATGTTATGATTAAGTTACTCATTAGAGTAACTAATGAACTATGTTATGATTAAGTTACTCATTAGAGTAACTAATGAACTATGTTATGATTAAGTTACTCATTAGAGTAACTAATGAACTATGTTATGATTAAGTTACTCATTAGAGTAACTAATGAACTATGTTATGATTAAGTTACTCATTAGAGTAACTAATGAACTATGTTATGATTAAGTTACTCATTAGAGTAACTAATGAACTATGTTATGATTAAGTTACTCATTAGAGTAACTAATGAACTATGTTATGATTAAGTTACTCATTAGAGTAACTAATGAACTATGTTATGATTAAGTTACTCATTAGAGTAACTAATGAACTATGTTATGATTAAGTTACTCATTAGAGTAACTAATGAACTATGTTATGATTAAGTTACTCATTAGAGTAACTAATGAACTATGTTATGATTAAGTTACTCATTAGAGTAACTAATGAACTATGTTATGATTAAGTTACTCATTAGAGTAACTAATGAACTATGTTATGATTAAGTTACTCATTAGAGTAACTAATGAACTATGTTATGATTAAGTTACTCATTAGAGTAACTAATGAACTATGTTATGATTAAGTTACTCATTAGAGTAACTAATGAACTATGTTATGATTAAGTTACTCATTAGAGTAACTAATGAACTATGTTATGATTAAGTTACTCATTAGAGTAACTAATGAACTATGTTATGATTAAGTTACTCATTAGAGTAACTAATGAACTATGTTATGATTAAGTTACTCATTAGAGTAACTAATGAACTATGTTATGATTAAGTTACTCATTAGAGTAACTAATGAACTATGTTATGATTAAGTTACTCATTAGAGTAACTAATGAACTATGTTATGATTAAGTTACTCATTAGAGTAACTAATGAACTATGTTATGATTAAGTTACTCATTAGAGTAACTAATGAACTATGTTATGATTAAGTTACTCATTAGAGTAACTAATGAACTATGTTATGATTAAGTTACTCATTAGAGTAACTAATGAACTATGTTATGATTAAGTTACTCATTAGAGTAACTAATGAACTATGTTATGATTAAGTTACTCATTAGAGTAACTAATGAACTATGTTATGATTAAGTTACTCATTAGAGTAACTAATGAACTATGTTATGATTAAGTTACTCATTAGAGTAACTAATGAACTATGTTATGATTAAGTTACTCATTAGAGTAACTAATGAACTATGTTATGATTAAGTTACTCATTAGAGTAACTAATGAACTATGTTATGATTAAGTTACTCATTAGAGTAACTAATGAACTATGTTATGATTAAGTTACTCATTAGAGTAACTAATGAACTATGTTATGATTAAGTTACTCATTAGAGTAACTAATGAACTATGTTATGATTAAGTTACTCATTAGAGTAACTAATGAACTATGTTATGATTAAGTTACTCATTAGAGTAACTAATGAACTATGTTATGATTAAGTTACTCATTAGAGTAACTAATGAACTATGTTATGATTAAGTTACTCATTAGAGTAACTAATGAACTATGTTATGATTAAGTTANTAACTGATTTTAAAAGTTCTACAAGTTTGGTCCTATGACTTTTGTCGTACGACCAACGGTTCTACCTTAAATCGCGTAAATTTGATGATTTTTCGTTAAATTTTGTACTTTGAGCTCTTATGGCATGGTTGATTATTGGCCGATTTAATTTTTGATTAGGGCTTATGAACCCCACACTAATGTCCTTCTAAACGAGTATTTATTCTTTAAATTATCTGTAGTTTGTGCTTAGAAAAACGAGTATATATATAAAGAAAAACGAATTTAAAGTTTCGTAAATAACGTCATGTTTACATTTTTAATAAATACATAAGTAATAAATTTTATAAACTTATGTTTATTATTATGTTATTGTTAAAAACAAGAATAAATAAATATAAACAAATATTGAATAACAAAGCATGTTGTTCGATAGTTAAAAGATAATAAAACATTAGTTTCCGCGTAATCACATTTTGTAAACAAATCCCCCTCTCTTTCTCCGTCACACTCTCTGGCTACAGTCTAGCGTCTGCAGCCGTGGTGGGCTCCTCTACTCCCCACATCTTTTGATATACTACCAACATTTATTGAGGTATACTTTTATTCTTATGTTAACTATTTATTTAATTGTTTTTAATACCATATTATTGTTACCACGNCAGTCCCCTCTTACAATAAATATACAGTTAAGTTTTTATTGTGTATATTTACGCCTTTAGCACCTCGGACATGTTCCATTTAATGATTTATTAAATTGTAATTTTATAACTCAAGTTACTGGGATATTTGTTTGTTTTGTTTAGTAGGAACACTGCTTGACACAAGTTATTCAAAAATAATGTAAATATAAACAATGATAATGACCTATATTTAAGATTGAGCCCTACTGTACAAGTTTACTTGTATTACAAAAGTAACTTTACATAACACAGAGTCACGCGATGTGTGGTTATAAGTATGAGGTGTAAGATAGTGGGTGACAATTATCTTTGTATAGTTATAGTACAGGATTTAAAAATTACTGTAAATGGCTGTAAATACTGGGAGACGTACGTTCCAGAGACATAGATTGAAATGTATATAGCTTACAATGAGAGCTGGAGACTTATCGTCTCCAAAGCGAGAGAAATGCTGTCGTCTGCTCCGAAGGCATGAATGCGAGTGGTCCAGACATGACTCTTTCATCGAAATATTAGCAACCATTTGAAAATTTTTACAAACGGAGAATAAATTTATCTATTTCTTTTTATACTTCCTTTTTGTAATTTAAAAAGGTGCTGTCTCCGGAGACGGAGACGCGCGTCATCTAGTGTGAAAGATAGGGTATAGGGAATCTTCGACGTCAAAAAACGCGGAAGATGAAGACAGTTTCAGTTTCAGTATGAAATGGCCCTAATAGTGTATACTCATCAGGTCCTTTTAAAGTTATATGTGAATGTAAACCAAGTGCAGATTGAATAAGGGAACCATAAGGGTCCTTTAGCTCTTTCGGGCTTAAGTACCTTTTTAGGAAAGTGATGTAAGTAATGCTGGTGCAAAATATACCAAAGGGCAAAAGCCTAAAAGTGTTACTTCTACTTCAACTTACGAGGAAGAAGACGTCTTAATTCATCTTGTAAGTACACATGTTTTTCACTATTAATAAACGTTAAATGTGAATTTAAATTCTTGAATACGATTCATAGCTAGGCTTATTATTTGTAAACAACATCACCCCGTTACAAATTTAGACAAAAACAAATAACATTTCTCAAGTATTATCGTTTGACAAATAATTATAGTGATAAGATAATTATAGGATCTTACTTATAAGATATAAATTAATATAATTGTTAGCTTACCAAAAGACGTCTGTCTAAAATTTCTTCCTGAATAGCTCCACTTGAGAAGAATTAAAAAATAAACAATAATAAAGTAAGGTATAATGACGCACAAGTTTGCAGAAAACATGGTAAATTTAATTTAAAATTCGGTCTGTTATTTTGAGTTCCTAGTTGGTAGCATTGTAACATCTTAATTTATTTCCCTTCAAAGAATATTAAAGCTGTATATTTTTTATTTATTGTAGAAACCTAGAATGCATAGAGTCCAGACGTTATTTAGTTAACCATAATTTTACCTTCGTTTCGCTACATTTAAAAGTTGAAAACATTGTTTACTTTACTGTGATATGAAATTGTATTTTCTTTTTTTTTATTTGCTAAAACTCAGAAACAAAAAAGGTAAAATCAGTACAGTTTTTAAATGTGAGTATTCGAACTAGCTTCACGCAAAAACCAAACTATTGTTGACCGCTGCCTTCCTTAGGATCTCAAGGCAACTAGAATTATTTGTAGCCCCCATGACACGACACTGACCACTACAAACCGCAGCGCCGGCCGTACGTACCTATTGTTTTATAGATCGATATTTATAGAAACTTTAAACATTTTATATATTTATATACAGGGTGTTTGGTCGAAGATGTGGCAACAGAGGGCTGATTCTACCAATCATAATATACCAATAGTTTCGATAGTTAAATAGCTCAATAGTTTCGCCACAATAATTTTTTAAGGTACAACCATTTTACTCTAAATAACCGATCTAATCCTAAAATAATAATAATAGAACTGAAATAGAGATACCGTTAAAAAGAGGAGAAAATTTCAGTTTATTGGTAATTTTTTTTTTTTAAAAATTAAAATTTATTTTTGTTTCAGCTAGTAATAATGCCAAAACGGCAAGTGCTATAGTTTGCCAAATTTCAGTAAAACTTCTTAATTTATTCCCCTTCAGTTTGAGAACCAGAACCACCATCAGTTAATATGTAATTTTTTTGAGCTATGATTGAGTTTTAGTATAAATACGACCGTCAAAACGCGTACAACAGACCACCTTACGCGTTACTGCGTAAGGTGATTAATTATTACAGTAATTAGTAAGATAAATGAGAGAACTTTTTTACATTTAATTAAAGAGGACCACAGTCCTAACTGCTAGGATTGATCCATGGACTATGCAAAAGGAAATTTTAACTTTTATAATAATTAACCGAAATGTAATTTATTATTGTAAAAATAAAAAATGAATTTGTTATTTAAACTTAATTATGTTAAAAATAAATTATAAGTTTACAGAATTTGATCTCATCAAAAAGTCCAAACATTCTAAACTCAAACCTTATTTGTAAAATAGAAACATAATTTAAAAGTAGCATCATTACTGCTTCCACAGGGTGTTTTTTTTTTTTTTTAACAATATTAAAGCGCTCATTTTTATTCTTTAAAGTTTAACTGATTTAACATGAATAAGTTTGAAAAATAATTTCATTAGTTATTTTATAGTTTTATAATAATAAATTATATTTCGGTCAAATATCATAAGAGTTAAAATTTCCTTTTAATTAGTCCATAGGTTAATCCTAGCTGTAAGGTCTGTGGTCCTCTTTAATTAAAAAATGTAACAATAAATTCCCTCTTTAATTTAAAATGTAAAACAAGCAACTTTTAAAAATCCTCTCATTCATCTCACTAATTAGAGTAATAATAAAAATTAAAACAGTCCTCGCAGCACGCGTAAATTACTTATTAATATGTAAATTACATAATAACTGAAATAATTATTCTAAACTGGAATTTTTTCCTCTTTTTAACGGTACCTCTATGCAAGCTCTATCATCATTATTTTATGAGCAGAGATAGATTTTTGTAGAGTATCATGGTTGGATCTACATTGGGGGG
>KZ652017.1:87694-103687 GCA_001010745.2 Gerris buenoi
TTATCATTATTATTTATTATCTTTATTATTATTTATCAAGTCCGGCAGAGTAATTTTCTGTAATAAAACTACTCAAATATAATGTAATTTATTTCATGACATGGCCTACAATTTATCTCATCAACATATCCAATATGTTAAGACTCTGATACGGCCACCTATTCCTAGCACAAACCCTACAGTTCTACATCAGTTCTTTCTTATATACAGTAGATTTGATTAATATTTGTTAAATGTTTGACTGAGCTCTCAGCTCTAATGGCGTGTGCAATTATTGACTGATTTAATTTCCGATTCGGGTGCTTAAACCTTACTCCAATGCTCTTTAAATCGGATTTTTATCATTCTATTAATTTTTCCTTTTTGCTGAAAAAAGCTGGTATTTATAAAGAACAAACAAATTTAAAACTTCATATATTTACTATATAGTTATATTGTATAGTCAAAAACAAGTATAAAGGAAATATTAACAAATATTGAATAATAATGTTTGCTCTAAAGGTTAAAGTTAATAAATAAAAAATAAAAATATTTTCTGCATAAACACACCTTTGAACCTAGATGTTTACATCTAGGTTCTAAGGTGTGATTCTAATGCTCCTTCTCTCGCGCAAATATCCCCTCATCTTTTCTTATACTAACGACATTTAAGGTACAATTTTATTTTTATGCTATTTATTTATTATTATGTTTATTATTATAGGATTTTTTTTTTTTAACTTATGTCTTTAAAGCTATATTAAATAAATGTTTTAGTTTATTTAAGTTAATGTTAGTTTAATTTGGATAATTTTATAATTTGATTGTAAGTTTTAGACATTATAATAAAAGTATTTTTATGCGTCAAATTACCGAATTAGTGGAGTTTTTGGTACTTCTTTAGTTGCTACTCCTCTGTTTTATTTTTTGGAATATAACTGACAGACTAATAAATAACAATTACTATTAAGACTAAGGGATGTTTAGTCCAATGTACTTTGGGACAAAGGAATATCGCACTTTTATTTTATAAAAGTGCGATATTCCTTCTGATTTTATACCTAAGGGGAGTAACAATCTAAAGAAGATCATTTCGTTTAGATGTTTACTCCTCTCTTTTTTCTTATAAGGGGAGTAACAATATAAAGAAGTGACGATTTTTTTTTATTAAATATATTTAGTCAACCTAATTTCTTAGATTATTATTATTGTTTTATTTATTTATTATTTATTTATTTATTTATTTTGTATTAATTGTTAAAAACTTGGGTTCTACTCAATATTTTACGACGAAACCAAGCCTACAACAAGCGCAACTCAAAAAAAAGTTTGTAACAGTCGCTCTAGAAAATCAAAAAGTTGTCGGATCGAGTCACGAGGGGTATGTGTGTATGTGTCGCAGTAATGAGCCAAGCCGCCCCAATTTTTTTTTTTTTTGTTAAATGTACGCCTTCTTCTTCTGAACGTCAAACTAAATCAAAAGACACACAACCCTTTAGCCTAATACCCCTAGAATAACGGAAATATTTTTCTTTTGATCGGTCATCGCAATCATGGTCGGCGCATATAGTGTGATACTTAATATATGTATAGGATCGTGAGATTTCACATTTTTGTAGTCCCAGAGTCTCCCTTATGAAAAATCAAATTTTTTTAGGCGTCAAAAATCAGCACCGCGTAAAAATTCAAAAACGCGAAAACATTGAACCGGTCTGGACGATATTGGTCGGAAAATTTTGAGCGGGGTGTCAAATTGTTTTCTTGCAAAGCTCTTTAACAAAATAAGGTGCCAATTGGCCCCCTTCCACCCCTATATTTTTTTTTTTAATTTTGGCGCCTCTTTAAGAATACAGAATCTGTTTAATTTTTTACCGTTAAAGTTTGGAGGTTCAACTTTAAAATTCTGAAGATAATTTTTTTCCCGTCAATATTTTAGCGCAACTATAAAAAGGTTTGTAACAGTCAGTCTAGAAAATCGAAAAGTAAGAGAAATATCATAATGAGGGTTAGAGGTGGCTCTAAATTTCGGCCAGACACGTACAATATTAATTTACCTAATGTTAATTGGTATTATGAGTTATAAAACAGTTGAATAATACGATTCATTATTGCATAGTTATCGATATGTTGCAGGTTTACAAACTGGAAAAAAGGTTCAAACATCATAGAAGTAACAGCCAAGAAGGTTCGAACACCAGAAGTACCAGCTAAGAAGGTTCGAACACCAGAAGTACCAGCTAAGAAGGTTCGAACAGCAGAAGTGCCAGCCAAGAAAGTTCGAACATCAGAAGTACAAGCCAAGGAGGTTCGAACATCAAAACCACTTCTGACCTGCAAAAGTAATTATATTTTTAACATTATAACGAAACGTTGAGCTAAATATTAGATTAGTAAAATATTATGCATAGGTAAATTCTGTGATTAAAATAGATCTATGTTAACCAGATGAAAATCAATCCTGTTTATTCTAGTTAGGTGCAAGTAGTGTCATTGTTATTGCTCCTGGAAGTAATTGAATTCACGCAGTATCAACTCCGTACAACACATTTAAATTCAACCATGAAGGTCGTTTCCCTGGGAAACACTTTAGGTTTAGGACACTTATCTGTTACAGTTAGTTGAATTGTTGTCATATTGCTGTGGGAACGTTAAATTAATAAAAAAAAAAAAAAAATATTTTAAAATTATTTTGTTTTTTTTACAAGATAAAATTTAGTTTAACCGGCCGAATGGGTTAAGATTAAATTAAGTTAAAAAAAAAAAAATAATATAATCAGTCATGGGCTCAGTGATAAGGGGCCGGATAAGATGGCTTCCAATGTAGGTAAAAATAATTGGTCGGAGCAGAACTTTCTTACGTCAAATTATTATTATTATTAAATAGACTCCAGCGCCGAGATTCGAACCATGGGCCTCCTATATTTCCAGTATAGATGCTCTAACCAACTAAGCTACACTGATAATTTGATTTAAATTAAAATTTAAACTTTCCGTAGTATGAATACTATAGAAAACTTAAAAATTGAACTTTCTTACGTATTTTAATCCTATAATATCTCATTTATAAGATTTGCTTTTAAACATACGAGTATTTAAAAATATTGCAACTTTGATTTAAATCAAAATCAACAATTTCATCAACAAAATGCGGATATGAAAAAGTAAATAAATAATAAAAAAATCCATTCTAGATAGGATTCGAACAACATTACCTCGGCGAAATGTTCGAACACTTATATTCTTTTTATTTTAGTTGGTGTTTAGGGATGAAAATTAAAAAAAAAAAATCGTTCAATTCATTTACAGACCATATTTCGGCCATTTCTGGACATATTCAGGCCTTGAATTTAATTATCCAGAAATAACAATATAGTATCCATTCCATTGTTAAATTCTCGTTATGAATTAAAAGTTAATTTAAAGTTATTGCTGATAAATTACTATTATAACAAGAAGGTTTATTATTTAGTAAACAGAGGAGCAAAGTTCAGAAAAAAACAAGAGGCTATGTGGAAAAGGGACAAAAAATAATTGAGGTTAAATTATTTGAACTTGAATCATGAACTTTAATTTTTACTATGAACTTATGTATAATATGATGCAGGTTTACTAACTGAAGGCTCAAACAATATATGAGGAGCTGAATGCTTATTTCAAAGTCAAATATCAGTTTAAAAAATTACTATCAAGTAATTTTGGGTGAAATCAATTGGAATTTAGAGTAGCAATTCAGTTACTCAGTATAATTGAGGACTTTCTTACCTCTTTTTTAGAGGTTTACAAACGACGCATTATGTTTCTGTCAACACCTGAACGGGAGCACTTAGTATCTTCCTATAGTACATTACGCGTCTAATCCAGGAAGTAGCAATTTGCATGCGAGTGTGGAGTTTGCACCCTGTAGTAAAACAACGCGAGCAAAGCAAAATGAAGTTTTCGCACGAGTTGCGTACCCCACTTTATCTAAGATTGTTGGATTTTAATAATAAATACAGAAATTTTTTTAAAATAAAGTTCCTGTACGTAAGTACGTATTTCTCTTTTGATTGAGATGACATTAATTCATTAGCTGTATTTTGTGCCGAATTAATTATTTCGGAAGGCGAATAATTATCCTCATTTTCTTCATTATTACTCATTGTTTTTCTCTAAAAACTCGATATAAACAGATATTTTAATTAAAAAAATACCAAATTAGAATGTAAAAAAACTCGCTAATCGTGCGTTAAGGTGAAGAATTCCTTTTTTCCGTCCTAGGGCGGAAAAAGAGGAATTCTTCACCTCATTATGAACGCGCATGCGCAATGAATACAGCTACAAAAAGAATCATTTTCTATGCATCTAAACAGAGATATAATGTTTATATTCCGTATCAATCGTAGATAAAAGTATTTTATTATCATCCTTATAGTATAATTACGAAAAAAATGATAAGCTAATGATTATAATAATTAAAAATAAAAATATTACAAGCTAATATTATCGGATAGATCCTTATATTATGTAGCACCGGTATAAAGTCACTGCTTAAAAGATGTTATCGTTTAAAAAAAAACTCTTATTCTGTTTTTGTTGAGATAAATAAGCCTCTTTGTGAACTGGAGTTAGACCCTATTGAACCGACATCGCTCATTTTTTAACGAAAATGCCTCTCTCGGTCATTTAACCGCTCCTATTGTACAATACTTGGATAATAGGGTACTTGAAAAATAGGATTTTGTTGTTCATGTATTTTTAAGATCTTTATACTCAACCATATGGCGTTTTGAGAGTTAATATACTCGATTTTAAAATAATAATAATAATATTAACATGTATATCTACGCTCATTGATAATAATAAAAACAGTTAACTTAGATTATCAAATTACATAGGTTGTCACTGTTGCTGTCAAAAACGACAACCATTATTTCTTAATAGAATCAGTTTTCCTGATTATTCCTAAACATATCTTTGTTGAAAGTGCTTTTTTTCGACCCGACCAACACAACAGGTGCCCCTGCGTCTGATTAATTAACCGATTTCAATGACATTTTTTATTACGTTTTTATTAGCTTGCTTTCTTGTTTGTTTGTTTGTTTGTCCAGTACAAATCTTGAGTATCTAGACATTTGAAACTTTTAGGATAGCTCAGAACACGATGACAATGCATTATTTTAATACTTTTATCCATCTTTCAGTACAGTTTGAGTCGTTTTCAGCAAAATTTGCTGTATGGAAAGTTAATTTGGAAAAAAAAGTTATTTTATTTGTTTTGACATGCCCCATATTTACGATCTTCATTTTGACGGGGTTCAAATTTGTGATTTTTTATTAAGAGAGAAACATTGAATGACAGCGAAACAGGGAAAGTAAACAAAGAAATAAATTAATTGACGTGTGACAACTAGGTGCGTTTACACTTTCTGCATCTGTACTTCTTTACTTGTACACATTTTTCTTCTCTTCTGCACGGGTATCGATGGCACGGTTTAGATTCGGTGTTGGCGAGATCCGTTCCACAGAAAATTTAAAAACGTAGTATATAAAAAGTTCTTTTTTTCTTGTAATTATTAATATATAGTTATTAATTTGACCTATAAATTAGTTATTCCCCCCCCCAAAAAAAACCTTTAGACTTGAATAAATAATTACAAATTTGTTTCTAAAATCTTGCAAATTTAGTGTACATTTAAATAANAATTATTTTATTATTATTAATTATTTTATTATTATTAATTATTTTATTCTTTATATTTATAGGGATGTATTTAACGGATTAAAAAAATATATACCTCGATCCCTATAATAAGGGTATCATCACGGCGTTAGGGTTAGATTAAACCCTGAATGATTTCACTTAGTGACAATTTAGCATGCCTTTGTAACTATAATAATCTTTTTATATTGTTCTTTTAATGAGCACGGCGCAAAAGATAGATTAAACCGGGCATGTACTAAAAATGAAGAGTTGAGCCTCGAGTGTTGGTTTATTAATGGTATCAAGTGTGGTTCCACTACGGTTATTTGTAGCCTCTTTTAGACCTCTCTAGTTAATTTTAGAGCACTTGGTGATTTGAGTCAATCATATTAAGGCTCTAGAGTCGAGAGTGCTCAGTTATATCTCTACGTACTTGTATTAAACAACTAGAAGCAACAAAGGCATTTGTGATTGCAAAAAATCAAAAATCGTTTTATTTGACAAATTTTTAGAAAATTTCTTCTTAAATTAATCACTTTGACATTCGTTCAATGGTCAAATTAGTAAAAATATAATATGTATTAGCATAGATATAATAATTTACCTCATTCTTGCTCCCAGTAGGTTTATCTTGTAAAATAGTAAGTTGGTAATTAGATTTAATATTCAAGCTAGAGAACGTTTTCACGTAATCAAAACACACGAGTTTTCACTGAAGCAAAAGCACATTCAATTTCATTTTCGTGTTTCCGCCAGTGGTGTTGGGTTCACTGAACTGCCGGATACTCGATATTAACAAATTATAAAAAGGTAAGGGAAATTAAAAAAAGTAGATCAAATCCAAATTTTAATAATCTTAAGAAAAACAACATAAAATATCATCTGAAAAGACAAAATAAAAATAGTAAATAGGCTTTAGAAAAAAAAAATAAATAAAAATAGTAAATAGGCTTTAGAAAAAAAAAAAATAAATAAAAATAGTAAATAGGCTTTAGAAAAAAAAATAAATAAATAAAAATAGTAAATAGGCTTTAGAAAAAAAAATAAATAAATAAAAATAGTAAATAGGCTTTAGAAAAAAAAATAAATAAATAAAAATAGTAAATAGGCTTTAGAAAAAAAAATAAATAAATAAAAATAGTAAATAGGCTTTAGAAAAAAAAATAAAAAAATAAAAAATAATCAAAAAGTTAAATTAATTTAATAAGAAAGGTTTCGGATCTGCAGTGAATCAAAAAAGGTCCCTCTGCAAGGTTTAAGGGCGATCAATCGCTAAGTCCTGCGACACTCTCCGACGGCCAAGGTAACGACCTGGTGAAGGCGTAGTGAATGGTTACAGGTGAGTTATTGAACTCTTAAGTTGCCGCAAGCAACGATGAGCGTGAGCTGGGGACATATACAGGCCCCGATTTAGGGTAAGGTGCGCCCTGGGCAAAACCTTTTGTAGCCCCCCCCCCCCCCCCAAAAAGGACTGAGATTTTGTGATTATGATTACTGAATAGTATTTAAGGGTTAACCAATGTGGGCTGATACCGTATACTATGTAAAAATGACGTATTAGGTATTAACCTGAACTGGTGTGTACACTGTTGATAAAAAATTAGTAGGCCTATATTTCTTTTTTAAAGTAAAACCTGGATAAAGTGATCACCGAAGGGTCCGACCAAAAGTGGTCACCTTAGGCAGATGGTCACAATAAGCAGAAGAAAATGTACAGGAAAGTATGAAGGGGACCATGAAAAAGTGGTCACATTGACCAGGTGGTCAATATACAAATGGTCACTTTAGCAGGTTTTACTGTAATATTAATTTTTTATAACCCGTTTTTAGTGCAAACTATGCATGAACATAATTATAAATGTACCAGTTTGCATGACTATTTTTTAAAGTGTAAAATCAATTTGTTTTTAATAAATAAACACGTGAATTAAAATAGTCATAACTTTTATAACCAAAGAGAAAATACACGAAATAGATACTTAGATATGAAAATGAAACAAATATTACCCATGGATTTGTCCACAGTTCCTGTATGAAATAAACATTAACATTTTGAAAATAAGGAAAAAGTCATATTTTTGATGAAATGAATTACAGTAAGTGAATAAATAGCCTGTTAATAATACAATCATCTTTTATACTTTTGTTGAAAACTTTAACTTAACATTTTACCATGAACCTTTTTCTTAATTTTTTCCCGTTTTTTTTTTTTTCAGAGGTTTTTGGTACTTACTCTACTCATGTCCAGAACAAAATATCTGAAAAAAACAAAAACAAAAAAAACACACAATTAATCATGTTTAATGCAGACTAGTTTTGACCACATTACTTCACCATTAACAGCCGGTCTAAAATAAATATAAGATATAGTTATTTTACAATATAGTAACCAATATTTTTCTTTAAGCTTTATTTTGCAAGTTTTAATTAATCAACCATTGATTACTCTTGTAAACTAATTCAATATTATTTCTCCGATACTCGATCAAAACTTTCTGATGGGGGGCCTGGGTAACCCGTAGGGGAGAGAGGTTGGCTCTAAATCAATCAGGTTAAGCAGCATCAGACGTGGTCAGTAGTTTATGGGTGACCACTGACCACACAGCTCTGATCGGGCTCGCCGATCGATGTTCACCCAGCATTGCTTATACAACGGGAAGCTGCTCAAAAGAGTTAGCGCCACCAGATTTAGGCTTGGTAACCATGATCGACACTCTCGGTTCAGTATAAAATCGAGATGTGAGACTAAGTAAACTTCACACGAAAATGAAGAGTTCAGTTTTCCAGCCCTGCGGTTTGTTGAATGGGCCGACAAAAGTGGTCTGCGTCTTGGGGAGTTATGATTGAACTCGCCATCATAATTCTTTATCTCTATTTATACTAGATGGAACGGCAGCCTTTGGATGAGTGTACGAGTATAGTTCACGTTCGTTTATCAGCTGTGCAGCTGTGCAGTTGTCCTTGTGGTGTACTACTTCATATACCCTCTTTGGAAGTTTTGTTCTCTTCGAGGGTGTAGGTTTTATTTCAATTGTTTTTTCTGCCCTTATTCTTGAACAATAGGTAATTACAAGAGGGGCCAGTTCGCTCTTTACATATCTACTCGACGCGATCACCTTTTTTACACCTGTCTCTCATCTCTGGTATTCGAACATGATATGTCGGTTTAAGGACAGTCGTTAAGTAAAGTCGTTGCTTAAGGTTAAGTGTCTGTTCTTTAACCATTCAGCTACGCCGATCGCCAGCTTGATAATGCTACAAAAGATTTTTATCCAGAAGTAGCTTACTTTGGAAAAACTATTTCCAGTTCTCTACTATACTTTACTTCAGTTGCTTATTCCGCATTCAAACTTACAATAGCTCGATCAAAATTGTAAAACAAAAACTAAACCAAACAAATATAAACAAACCCGGTATTGAACAAAGTATATCTTTAGCATTGGTCAGTTGGTATAATCGTATTAAAAATAATATGAACTTGGTAGTATTGAAGTTAAACATAAGGATCGAATAAAAAGTTAGCCACTAAGAAGTAGTCGTAGAGGTTAAGCCATTGGGGTATTACGGCTGTTTTCCTGTTAAGTTTTTGAATGGGGCTGGCAGTTCAAACTTATTATGAATGAAGGAGGTAAGCCTTGAGCGGTTTTTCAATGCCTCTCCTGTTCCGACTGGAGTCTGGAATATTTTTACAGGTGAACTGCGTGAATGGAAAAGGCTCAAAGAGTCCAGGTATTGATGAAAACCGAAACTACAAGAACAGATTTGTACAATGCTTCTTTTAGCTCTATTATACCTAAACCTAAGCAGTATGACTTTCCAGCATTTCTAACCTCTCTCCTAGACCTTCGTAATCCAAGATTATACCAAGATTTAGAGCTCTACTACAAATGTTAAGTTTCTTCCTTACCGTCTTATCTCATGATTTAAAAATCGAGTTGGTTTTTTAAGTAAACCTGGATTATGACATCTTTTTGGTTTCACGCATGAAAGGATAAACCATGGGAATCGGATAACATTTTCGACTTGAGGATTTTAGCGGATTTACTCTTTTTAAACATCCAAGAATTTATTTTACCACTTCTAATCCTATACGTCAATCTGTCACTCAGTGGCGCACCCACGGGGGGGGGGGGGGCTTCAGCCCCCAGAGCCTCCAAGAAAATATATAAACTTAAAAAAAATACTTCTTACTATACGAAATACTTGTAAGGAAATTCATGCATTCGTGTTTTTACTTAATACTTACTGCACATAAAACGCTAGAAAGTAACATTTTTAACTTTTACATGGACTTCACGTAACACCCCGGTCACCACTTTTTTTCAGCCTGGGTTTTAGCCCCCCCTAGACAAAAATCCTGGGTGCGCCACTGCAAATGTTTAAGACTGGATTAGATTCTATGGCTAAAAATAAGAACTCTTTACCTTGGAAATTTAATGCTCCGAGCATTACCACTCAGCTTATTCAGGTTTCAAGCTATTTTAATTTACTTTGTTTGGCTACTCCTACAAATTTTTGAATTTATAAGAAATTCTAGGCAGGAATACTAGTATAAACTGTTTAAGACGGGACCGCAAAGTAATCTTGATTGTATATGAGTTCGAAATAAAACAAATAAATAAATAAAATAAACAGGTCAAGTGTGTGCTAGTCAGCACNTAAACAGAATGTCTGAAATAATGGCGCAGCTAATTTTAATACATATTCATGGCATGCTTTTGTTATTAATTTGACCTCTTGTTACGCACTACAAAAAGTTTTTAATGTTTCAAAATGCATTATTATTTTTGTGAGATGTAATTATAAGGAGAGGTGAAGAGGTCAAGCGCTCACCCCTTGTATATTTACTATAGGGGAGGGTGGAACGTGGAAGAAGACGAAACACTTCTGTATATTCCAAGCAATGGATTGCGTTCCATAGAATTACGATTTTCCTGATTAGTTAATCGTTGCTTTGAAGTTTGGAAGCGAATTCTCCGGATAGATATCCGGATCTATAGATGCAGTAATAAGGTGATTATACCAGGAGGATATTCCTTGTTAATTAAACGGGTGTCGAGATTCTAGAGATGTCAGTCACCATGGTGACTCTCGACTACAAACGTCGGATACAAAGCTACAATATTGTTCTGTTCAAGTGGCGACATAATAACGAGCCTACGGGGATCTCTAACGTCGAGGGAAAGGGAAAACGTTTCCATATAAATTCCAGAGGGGTTATGAACGGCAATTAGCAAGGGATGAACTGATCAAAACGGCCGAACGGTAATCGGATCTACAAGGCCGCCCACTCCCCGGCTTGAATCCCTTGCAACAATACACCTCAATCCTTAATACCACTTTATTTGATTTCTGACGAAACAGGTACTCCTAGCTTCCCTTGTTACGATTTATTAAGCTTATTTTATTAAATCGGTTACGAACCGCGTTTAATCCCCTAGGGCAAAGAGACGACCGTACGATTGCTGGCAGCACGCCTAAAATAATTGTTTCCCTAACAACCCTTTAAATCTAACTAGGTAATCATTTTTGGATTAGAGGTAAACAATAATAAAATAAACCCTTACCCTTATTATTGAACATATCGGGAACATAAATCAAGCGATCAAATATTTAAAATGGTTTAATTTGCGAATTATTAATTATGAATTATGTTCGAATAGGAAAATATATTTTCTTTGTTAATGGTTGTGTTACTAAGGGGTGGGACTTCAATACTTATAATAAATGTGTTATGATAAACAAGTATGTTATAATTTTATAATAAACAAGTATAATAAATATGTAAAGACGACGAATCCTATGTTTTGTATTGACGTAATAATTGCTGTCTATTAAGAGTGACAATATGCGGCCGGCTATGACGAGCAAAAAATCTTTCCGCTCACCGGTCACCACTCGTATTGTACCCGAGGCCTCTCTCTTGACAATAAAACCCAATGGCTTTGACTTAATTTCTTAAGAAAGCTGGGAAATCTCTCGGATATAATTATTCATAAAAGAATTATTAGTATGCAGTCGCTAAATATTTTAAACTCATCTATATATAAAATTAAGTTCTGTCTGTATATTGATAAAAATTGGAAATTTGTTGGATAGTTACTTTCCCATTTGGAAAAGTTCCAGTATTTTGTTTTGTTAATATTTGTATACACAAGATTGTGATCATTATGAGATCCATTCTTGATAAAAAAAAATGTTATTTATCGTTCCTAATAATAAGAAAATAGAGGTTTTTCTTCATTTATACTTTATAATAAATAGCCTTTAAGCTGCGGTTTGCAGGATATTTTATTCCCTATAATGGACTGAATTATGTAGGTATAATGTAGTTCCGGTTATTTTTTATGAAGACTTAGGAAACGGATAAATTTAGACATTTCATTTAATCACTTGGACATAATGTTAGGATACAGCCACTGATTCCTTGCATGAGCCCTGCTCGGAGCGCGGGCCGAAGGCTAGTTTCTTATCCTTTTAAACAAGCATATATACATATGCTTTTAATTTAACACTTCCAAAATTGATAAGATACCAGCAATAATTAATCACCGAAGTTAAGTACACTCGTGGGTGGTTTTAATTTGTACGTTTGGATGGTCAAGGGTGGAGGGAAGCCACATGGTGTTAGAGAGAGGATCATCGTGGCAACCGTAATAAGGGCCACTAGTATGAAGGGCCAATACATCTGAGTTTGATTCAGCACTTCTCTACTGACATTGTTAAAGGGGATGAATATGTCCGAAGGGCTTCAAGGCTCTCTTGGAACCAAAGTCAAAATTCCCTGAGAAATGAGACATGTTCAACGCTGTATGATAGTCAGCTAATTTAGTTACATTTCAGTGTCGTTTCTGTTTACAGCGATGCAGCGGATTGTTAGATCCACAGCTGATCCAGACCTTTTTCATATAATTTCACAACGAATACATTGTCATCGTTAATTGCACGTTGCAATGATCTATTTCCATGATCACAGTCTATGTTAGATCCACAGATGATCCAGACTTTTTTCATATAATTTCACCACGAATACATTGTCATCGTTAATTGCACGTTGCAATGGTCTATTTCCATTATCACAGTCTATGTAGGTCCACAGCTGATCTAGACCTTTTTCATATCATTTCACAAGGAATACATTGTCATAATTAATTGCACGTTGCAATGATCTATTTCCATGATCACAGTCTATGTTAGATCCACAGATGATCCAGACTTTTTTCATATAATTTCACCACGAATACATTGTCATCGTTAATTGCACGTTGCAATGGTCTATTTCCATTATCACAGTCTATGTAGGTCCACAGCTGATCCAGACCTTTTTCATATCATTTCACAACGAATACATTGTCATAATTAATTGCACGTAGCAATGGTCTATTTCCATTATCATAGTCTATGTAGGTCCACAGATGATCCAGACTTTTTTCATATAATTTCACCACGAATACATTGTCATCGTTAATTGCACGTTGCAATGGTCTATTTTCCATGCATGGAATGAATTTCTTAATAACGCTCACCTAGAACTTTAGCATTGGCAATCATAAAGATAATGAGGTTTAATATGATCAAAATATAGACAGGCAGTAGCATTTGATAGTAACCATATGCATTATAATATAATTGAACCTGATATACATATACAGCTGTTTTGGCCAATTAAATAGAAAAAATTAGTTGTTCATAATGGTTTCTATGTTAATATGTACAATTATTCCAGAAATGCACCCCACTTGATTTGTCCCTTACGGTCAATGATTTTGCTCTCATACATTTTTCTTTTTAGTTACAAGAAAGATGCCCTTCGGAAAAAGTTAAGTACCCTATTTGTCGGAGGGTGGGCGATAAAATAAGTGGTCTATTAAAACCAGATATCTACAAGATTAGTCAGTTTAGGGGAAGACCTTCTTTCACTTTGCTGCTGCATTTTGTGTCTTGTTTCTATCGTAATCATAATAAGACCCGTATATAAGACGGAGGAAACCGGAAGGCATGGTTAATCTTCATTGATCGAATAAACCCTACTTATGAAAACATTTTTTACGATAAGCCTACAGGGGACAAGACAAAGACGCGATTCACTACGAGCTTATACACGCTACCACCAGTCTTACATATTAATTCTCTTCCCAGTAACAACCCTATATTCCATGGTAGTTCCTCTATACCAAGTTATAATTGGTTCTATGTCAATACAATTCTCTTTCCACAAACAACCCTATTACCCGGTAGTTCCTCTATAGTTATAATTGTTTCTTTGTAAATTTATTTTCTCATACCACAATCAAACCTATTACCCGGTAGTTCCTCTGTAGTTATAATTGTTTCTTTGTCAATTCATTTTCTCATTCCACAAACAAACCTATTACCCGGTAGTTCCTCTATAGTTATAATTGTTTCTTTGTCAATTCATTTTCTCATTCCACAAACAAACCTATTACCCGGTAGTTCCTCTGTAGTTATAATTGTTTCTTTGTCAATTCATTTTCTCATTCCACAAACAAACCTATTACCCGGTAGTTCCTCTATAGTTATAATTGTTTCTTTGTCAATTCATTTTCTCATTCCACAAACAAACCTATTACCCGGTAGTTCCTCGATATTTGTTTCTATGCCAATAAAATTATAATCTTCCATGAAATAATCCTATAAGCGGGGAGTTCCATAATATAGTTTTATGTTAATACCGTTGTATTTTTTTTTACTATTTATAAACGTCTATGAGTAATTTTGTTTGGTTTTTAGCCCGATACCCTTTGATTCGATATTCATGAGCTCTCTTGACGAAAATATTTGAGTTATCTTTATTTAATTAAAATAAATCTTGCAAAGATTTGGGATTGAATAATATTTTTTTTAATGTAGGGTAAATTTATTGGAATGAGGGAAGCGTTATATAAGCCCCCTATCAAAAAGGTTAGTAGTAAAAGTAGTAGTCTAGTACTTCCTACTAGAACGGGTAGGACGAACCACTTGTTTGAAATTTGCAAATAGGCCATCTTTTAGGCTCTTTTACGCCCCGTGGTGGAGAGTTCCAGCTACTTCACACATCATACATTTGTACATTGTACCGCTTAAGCGAGTATGGTGTCATTAATAAGCTATATAAGCATCCGTCAAAGCGTGGGGGAAGAGTGTCCCATAAGGGGTGTCCTTCTCCCTGTTTGGATGCAAATCACATCATCGCATGACACGGAGCGGATCCGCACATCAATCGGACCCCATCAATGAGTGGGGGAAGAGTACCCCATAGTGGGTGTCCCTCGCCCTGCTCCGTCTTCGAACCATAGATACAAATCACATCATCATCACACGGAGCAGACCTTCATCAATAGCGCCCCATCCACTGTTCTTTCCCGAAAGACTTTCCTTTTTCTTGATCGTGAAGGAAAGCACGGCATGATTGATAATCATGTTCATTACCATCCACACAACCACTTTCCTGTGAGATGATCCGCTCATTCCATTCAGCAGGCTTGTTGTGTGACTACAATCCCTTCGTTTGATGCCACAAACACAATGAAAGGAAAGGAATTTCTCTATCCCATCCACATGAAACTTATCAGCTGTTAAGAATGGAGAGGATGGCGCGACGGGATTATCACCCGTTATATTATCATAGCGGGTGTCCCTCGCCCTGCACTGTCTGTGATTCATTGATGCAATTCAGAATATCATGGTATGGGATCGAACCCACGACCTCGAGTTGCTTTAAACTAATCAAAAAGGTTAAATATCTGCACTGTTTGTACACATGGTCTCTCAGCGATAATGTTTTTTTTTTTTTTAATAATAAATGTTTGTTTTAGTAGCAAATACATTTAAAAAATTTGATTGCGCCGATATAAAATTTGGAATGAAACCTACTAATAAAATTAAAACACAGTTTTTTAGTAAGTTAAAAGATAAAATACCCAAGGAAGAGGAAATGGGTTTTGTCTATCTAGTTCCTTGTAAAAACTGTAACAAAAAATACATAGGTGAATCACGCCAAACTTTTAGTAATAGAATTAAACAGCATGAGGGTGATGTCAAGAGCAAAAATAAAAAGACGGCGTTATCGACCCATGCCTTAGAAGAAAATCACACCCTAGACTTCGAAAGAGCTAAAATTATAGAAAAAGAAAATAATAATGCAAAAAGAAAACTATTAGAAGCAGCCTTGATTTCCAACTGTCCCCAAAACATGAATTTTAAAACGGACACGAAGGATTTAAACAAATATTATGCAGGGATTTTTAAGACACTTAATTTAGAAACTAAACTTTAATTAATTTTGCAACCCAAACCACAGTTGATTATGTTTTTTAATTTTCATTATATTTTTT
>KZ652017.1:115907-137339 GCA_001010745.2 Gerris buenoi
ATAAAAATTGATTATTATTCTTATAAATAAACATGAATTATAATCATCTATCTATATAATATTATTAAGTACTTAATCATTAATGCTCTGCAATAATTATATAAGATTATAAATTCTTTCTCTTGTACTATACAATTGTTTACAAAATTATATTAAAAATAGGTTTATGTTAAAAGGAAAATAATAACTTTAATAATAATTATAAATGTATGTATTAAACATTTTCTAGAAAGTTAAACTTTATTGGTTCTGAATCAGAGGCAAATATAAGATTAATTTAATAAATTTGGACGCTCAGAACGCAGATTGTTCTGTACTCTAAAGGCCCCCATTCACGATCACACATTTTGCGCAAAATGTTTGTGCAAACCTGGGCAAATGTAGTCCATACACGTCAAACATCATGTTTGCGCAAATATTTTGACCGTGTATGGGAGCCTTAAGGTTCTAAGTTTTGTCCTTTTTCTTGTTCGTCTATTATAGTTATTAAGGTCTATTATAGTTCGCAGAGTCTTTTATTGTTCCCACTTTCTTTTTCCAGTTCATAGTGTCCTAGTTCGTAGTTTCTTCTTGTTTGTGTATTATTTTTTAAAGTGTAGATTCATTTGTTCTTCGTAGTGTCTATCCTTGTTTCTATGGTCTTTTCCAGTTCACAGTGTCTTCTCTTATGTTCATTTTGTTTTTCCTTTTAATAGTATTGTCCAGGTAGTTGATAGTTTAGTCTTTTCTTGTCAATAGAGTCTGATATCGTAAATTTTAGTAGTGTAAGAATACATAGATCTCTTGTAAGGAATTTGTTTATGATGTGAGTTATTTGGATATATTATTACTTATTTATTAGTTATTATAACTTATTTATATTTTTTAATAAATTCCTCCCATTATGAACAACTTCCTCTAAAACATTTACTGGATTAGGATCAAAATCAGAATCAAGATTTAAGTAAATTACACTGAATGAAACACAAAATTGCAAATTGGTTTATTTGACTAAAACCTACACTAGTGTCGCATAAGATGATCATAATTGTTTATATCTTAGATGAGGTGAATGTCGTAGGCAAATTAGATGTAAAATCTACGTTTCGCTTCCACTAATGGAAGCATCTTTGGGGTTTGGTGCATCGTGATGTAATCTTGAAGCAATTTGGAGTATATCTTGTCGCTGCTCTAAGTTAACAGCATGACGCACCACACCCCTGAAGATACTTCCAGTAGTGGAAGCCATACGTTGGACTCTAACCCCTTCATGACGCGGATTTCACCGGAAAACCATACTATGTATCACGAATCAAGCCGCGGAATAAGAAATAGGTTTAATAGCAGCATTCAATGTTTATACTTATCAAAATAGTTAATATACATTATTATATTATAAGAGCCGTGCTCCGTGGCATAGAGTTTAATTTTGTATTTAGAAAAAAAGTAAAATTAAATAAATTAATGTAGAAACCTATTTAGATAAGTACCTATCTATTTGAAGACCAAAAAATCAAACAAAAGATTTATATTTATTTAAATATATGAGGTAGCCTTAGCTTAGAAGCAACAACACATTTCGAGGTTNATTTAATTTGTACACTTAGGAGCCCCGGGTACGATCCCAGCTTATGGCGCATCAATTTTTAACGTTATAAATCATTTAGAGGTGAGTTGTCGTCGTCGGGACACTACTCGATTATAAATGATTTAATTTTATATATTATTATCACTTATTATTTATTAGTATTTTATTCACAAACTACTTATTAATTAACCACAAGTAAATAAGGTCTCTCGAAAATTCTGAGGAAGGGAAAATAAAATTTAACTGTGGGTAAATATACTAGAAGTAATTAATTCTTAAATCAGCGAGATAAAATTTAAATTTAGTTTTGTTAGTTTTTCCATACACTTAATTTTGATTCCACAATTATTTTGATATATAAGAGAATATAAAAGTGCACCTTGTAAAAGAGGATTATTTTAAGAATCAAATTTTTTCAAATCAGTAAACACCAACGCAAATATATATATTTACATATATAATTTTAGTATGTTTTAGGGTACTTAATTTGTGTTTTACTGCGAAGCACTGTAATTCGATTAAAACACAATTGTTCAACTATGAATATCGCCAAGTCAAATATGTTTAGACTTTTTTTTGTCTATGTTGTATCCATACTTTTTATTAACACTAGTATGGTAAATTCGTAATTCCGTTTTACTGTTGTATTAAATCTAGTTAACTCCATATACTATTAATTTATTCTTGAATTTAATACAATTTTATAGGGCTTGATTTAATATTATCCCACTTCCAAACTATTTATTAAATTCAATGCTTGTCTAATCCAAATAGTTAATACACTTGTTTATAGACCGCTTAGGTTATTTTATTTGTTAACCACAGGAATTTAAAGAAAAAACGTAATTATTAGTCTGCTAAGCATTTAAAAAGAAATGGCAGATTGTATGTTATTTAATATGAGTAAGACGGCCTTGTCCTTCCCACGTAATTTAGCTGGAACAGTGATTGAGGCTCGTCTTATCTCCTTCATCTAAGTTCCTAAGTCTATTGTACTTTTCCCCAGTTTTTCTTCTGTCTTAAGGTTCACTTTTTTTCTCTACGTTGTCAATCTCGTACGGCGGAGAGAGAAGGGATATTTCCGGGAGGGAGTAAAATTGTCGAAGGGACCTAGATGCTCGGAGATAGGAACGAGACACGTGGTTTAATGAAAAGAATATGTCTGTGAGAACGTGTGAATAGGGCGTCGGGAGCGAGCGTCCTGCCGAGATGAAGATAGCGCGGGTTCAGGTGGTTTCATGCGGGTCTCTTCGTCTCTCAGCCCTCCTAAAATATAATTAACATCTTTCTTATAACCGACACAGCAGTATTATATCCCAAACTAGGAGACTTTTCTTTCGCCAGATCCGTTTATAACCATGTAATCGATCCGTCCCTCATCGACAAGTAGATCAATTTCAACTCGTTCAGAAATCCTTTTGTTTGAAATTGTTTCAAGCTTCCGTATTACCACTGTTTCGATTAAAAATCGAACAGCCACTTCAAGTGAACTGAAGAATAATACCGAATAAACTCCAAGTAATATTTGGTTCTCAGAATATACTTTGTCACGTCCAAATCGATACAATGACAAGTACGAAGGGATCTGGCACTTTTCAAATAATTTATACTCGATGCATAAGTTTAAAATGTGTACAATTTCAGGCGATTTCTAGCAAATTAAACGCTTTCCTTAAAAATAATATATGGTTCCCCTTATGCCCTTATGAATAAATAAAAATAAAAATAAATAAAATTCTACATACATAGTTTGGAAATGGCATTTTAAAGTTTATGATCCATATTCAGCATTCTATTCCATAATTTAGCTATTCTATTTTGATTATTTGTTTTATGCACAGCAACATGGTATTGGGCTTATAAGTCAGACAATTTTTATTTGGCCTTAGCATCCCCCCTCTTCCTGAAAATGTTGTTTCATTATTTCACATTCATCAAACTGCCATAGATTTAACACCATAGATATTTAAAATCGGAGGCATAAAACTTTTTCGTTCTTAAAAGTGATCACAATGCTTCTGTTACCTTCCGTAAGCTCGGAAGCAATAATAGACTTAAGGTCAAAAAGTAAATTACCTATTAAACACAAGGGTAATAATCTTTTAATAATAGTTAATTTTATAAAAAAGATAAAAAGAGCAAAAGGTTTGGACGGTTAGGCACTCCGGTTTTTTGTCAAGAACGATTGTGAAGAAATCGGCAAAGAATAAAAGAAGGCATTAAGTGGTTGCCTATACCTAACTCTCCTTGTTATCCAGGTAAAAACATAGCACAAAGCAAATTTGTCAAAGAATGCTTGGCTTATCAATGTCAAGGCTTTTTTTTTAGCATAAAGTTGCTGCTCATCTGTTTAATAGACTCTGACAGCACTCGCTAATATTAGGACTATCTCGTTGAAAAATAGTTAATAAATAATCTTCTCACATTATTCTTGTTTTCTTCTTATTTGCAAGGTATCGGGAAACTCGTTTTATTTTCAGAACAAGGCAGAAAACAAGATTTGTGTTTTCTTTTGTCGTAACGCAATTGCTTATTAGGATTTTTGCTTGTAAAATAAAACTCATGATCTTCAGCAAACTGATGACCGGTTTACAAATCCTATCTTATATTAGGTAGGGTTTTCGTTGTTCCTCTTTGGATTTGTCGTCTAATGTTTCATTTCATATTTCAAACTATTCAAAGCGTTTAATTCTGATTGTGAGGCAGGTAAGTGGTAGCCAGTACTGGTTCTAGACAGCAGTTAAGATAGCGTCAGATCAAATGGGGCTCGAATATAATTGATATTTGCAATATACTACGGTATATTGACTGGTCATCAGCAAACTGATGACCAGCTCACAAATCGTATCTGCTATTACGGTTATTGTTGTTCCTTTGTTCCTCTTTGGGTGCACAACGTGTAATTCTGATTGTTAGCTAGAAAAGCGGTAGCTACTACTGCAATGATTCTAGACAGTAGTGGAGATGGCGTCAGATCAAAGTATGCACGAATATAACAAGTGTGTCTGGTTTGTTGATACTCCAAGTCTTGTGGGTTAAGGTAAAACAGGATTGTTCTGTCATGAGAGCAGACAAGTAAGGCCAGTGAGCCGGAAAAGCGGCTTGTTTTGTATGCGGTGCATCCAGTTGAAGAGTTTTACCATCACGGTTAATTAGATTCTGACGATAGATGCTGGAGCTCGGTATGCTTCCTGCCTATTGAGACTCCCTCGGTCTCTAACTCTACCTCTGCATTATACTAAAATTAAAACATAGCGCCCGTTCTACAATACTTGACGATCCACTCGTTCCTTTTTCTACAACTTCAAACTGTTCTTACGTTTTTGTATTTTTCTTCCTTTCGGTTCAAGGCTAAAATGCCTTTTCTTTTCAACAGAGTTATCGAAAAGACGAGAACATTATGTAATGCTTCGTATTTCCCGTTCCTTTTTTTCTTACGAAATCTTTTAACTCTTATCTAAATGGATCGAGTTAGCATTTGCGAACAAAGAAGTTGAAATTAGTTTGGTGCGTTGTCTTCCGCAGCTGGAATTACGACAGTAATTTAGGTTACGTTATGAACATTTTCCTTCCGCCATTTGATCCATGAGCCCTAGAAACATCGGTATTGTTGACTGAATTAAGTTATTTTTGTTTCAAGCCTGAAGCTTCTTCTAGTACTAGGGGAAAAAGTTCACTTCCTTCGATAATTAGGAATGTCACATCATTGGAGAACGTAAAATGTTATGCTAAAGTGTATACATGTTGATGTAACAGTAAGTGATAAACCAGATGATTTTAGAATATTTCCACTTGGATTACTTAAATCGAATTAAACATCTTTCTTTATCGTTAAAGAAAAATTAAGGACTTGTCCTGACTGATTTGTCCTGAATTATGACAATAATTTAATACGTTGATTTCGACTCGAAACATTGCATCATTGTAATCACGATGCCTCGGCTTGTATTAACTTGTCGCCCATAGTTTAAAACATCCTTCTGATACTCTTTACTTACGGGAATAAACAATAAATAAATTTTTATGAGGGAATAAACTTGGAATTCAACATTAACCGTTACGTGACAACGTACGTTACGTTAAGCGTTACATGACAACATATACATTAACGCTAAATTTTGCATGTATCGAAATGCTACATTAATCATACTTAGATTGCTTAATTTTCATTACTCTATTGATTGTTTAACTGTTAATTACTCAAATGATTCCACACAATGAGGAAAGCTCTTACTCCAGATTAATTTTTATCATTTTCAGATAACAATAGTTTAACATTATATGTGAATTCATTTATAGTGATCAATAATACATGACGACGCTTCGTTATTTTTCTTTGTGTAAAAGAATTTAGATCTGATTTGTCAAAAGATCAATACACATTTATCTTTCAACTTCGTAAATTAGGTTAACAAAACTATTTAGGTATCTTATAATCGCTTACATTTAGATTCCGAACAGAATATTCTATTTTTTCCTTCCATTTTTTGTGCCATGTGATCTATGTCTCTTTATTTAAACGAATGTAGAATAGCTCGAGCTGAAATAAGGAACTCTTCCCTTTGGTTATACATAATGGAAGTTACATATCGCTCATTAAACAGATTTGGGGAAGGAAACTGCACAAGATTAGAAACCGAGGAACAATCGGTGTCATCTTGAAAAGGTCGGTAGGCAATGGTTACCTTACAGAGCTACCCGAAGACCTAATGTTGTGTAAAACCATTGTAAGCTCATAAGCGATTATAACACATGCCTCTTTTACGATACGAGCTTAGCCCTTTAAGCGGCTTTGGCCAACACCGGCAAAACGTTTGTTCATATTTAAAAAGGGAGGGGAAAAAAAATTCAAACTACTTTTTCATATTGAATCCTGTTTTCGGAGTCCTTTTTTTCTCCTTTTGCCTCTCTGGTCTTTTCAAAAGTTGGGGACCTCACTCCCACTTGAGAAATCTTTGGAAATATCCTCGATCTACTGCCGGATTAACCTCCGGGGTTTGTATCCTCCGCTTTTTAAATCCCATTATAAAAACTGTAAGTAATCTCCTTTTGATATAGCCCTCGAAAAGAAAACAGTAGTTTAAAAAAGGGTTTTTTTTGTTCACATCTAGGAATTCCCAACTTTAAAATGAAGAAAAATTATTTTTAAATATCCCATTTTTATTTCTTGTTATTTGCTGGACTATGAAAATACGTTGTTTTTTGTACATTCAAAACCGCAAAAGATGACGAAGTTTGAACTTAAAGAGGGTACATTAGAAATAATCTTCGATTCACAAGTTATAATCCAAATTCTTCTTAATAAAAAAATACGTGTAAAGGTGCAATTTTTTCTCTTTTACCTCTCTCTTGGAGACAGATGTTATATGAGAGTACAGTTAAGTTAAAGCATAAAACAACTTTTAATTGTAATCTTCATATGTGAAAGGTTATTTACTAGAACAAATTCATCAATTTCACGAAACTCTCTAGTAATGTTTGAAGACGAACTATCACGATTATATCCATGAATATGATATTCGTTCGAGTTTATTGGAACTCAAATTATAAAAATTTTCTATTGTTGGTTTTTATTTACCGTCGAACAAGATTAATTATATATTAACAAACATTTTTTTGAAAACTAGTTAGACAAGCAGTAGTTTTAATGAAAATGTTTAGAAATAACCTCATACCACTTGTGTTCATTGTGTCGGATCTGACTTACTGGTCTGTTTTACAACACTTGATATTCTAATTTCGATTATAAACTAATCATTTTGTAATCTTTCACAATAAGTAACCTGGACTCTTATACAGTTTTTCTATCGTAGTGAATCATTTTAGCATGGGATCGATATAGGTTAAAACGATAAGATAATTTACTTGCCGATTCAAAATACGGGGCATAGAATTGAGTTGTATTATTGGAACGAGCAGCTGATTTGAAGGAGAGGGATGAAATTGAATGTGGAAGTTATTTTAGGCGGGTATAAAATCGAAGCCGACGTGCTAGGGCATATATCTCGTCCCTAAGGTGTTTATTCTTCTCCGATATTATCGATACGTGCGAGTTTCTTTTCCCTTAATGCATCCCTGTACTAAAAGGGGATTCGTAAACATACCCGTGTAAAATATTTTTCGGTAGAAGAAAACGTAAATAGATCAAGGGTGACAGTACAAACGGTTCGGATATCGATCTGATAAAGAAAAGATATTATCGGTTTATCCGACGGCACTTGTTTCGCTATATGAATAATTAGGTACGGATTACAATTCTAAAGTCTCTTAAAAGATGCCATCGACCAGTCGACTCTCAGACGGCTCTTTTTCGATTGTACGTTGTTGTGTTTTAATGGTTTGTTCAAGTTGACGGAGGCCCACTTGTACCTCGTCGACGGACCGAGGCTGGGTTAGTGCGGCGACGGGGTCGCCCTCGAGCGTCCTTGAGCCGACTCGACTGTTGAAGGGTCTCTTGGTGACGTAGTTGTCACCTGATCGAGTAACACTTGATGACGTAGCTCGGGTAGAGAGTCGTAGCTCATCCAAATTCAAGAGATCGAGTAAGCCTCTTTTTCGACAACGGTAAACTTACTCTAGGGCTCTAGTAAAGAGGGCTCTTCCAGAAGGCTCGACCTAGGTTACGTTAACCTTTGTGAAAAGTCTAATAGATAGCTTCTATAAGCATCAAGCATCCCTTCATTTTATGAAAGGGCTTCTTTCATTTAGGATCGTAATTTCTTTTTCTCTAAAGGGGGCTCTAAAGAGAGAAAAAAAAAGGGATGACATTTAATTACGAGTAAATGTTACAACAATATAGTTGGCATTTATTTCCTAATTACGCTTTGTCCACTTTGTCGTTTACCTGCAATTCAAATATTAAATAATTTTAGTTGTACTCCTCTTACATTCGAATCCGTCAATTTTCATATCTGTCCAACTTTTATGTTTAACAGGTCTTGTAATACATTGTTGGTAATGTAAAGTACGATTGTTTATTACACCTTTTAGAACATTTATTTTTTAATTGCTCTACTGTTTTTTTTGTTTTTTTTTTATTATTAATTAGGAAAGAGGTATTATTATAAAATAATATATTAAAAGTATAATAACGTATATATATATATATATATATATATATATATTAAGAAATTACCATAATGAGAGTAAGAATTTTTTCTTTAGAAAAATCATTTTAAGGTCGCTAGTGACTAGTGACTCTTAACAGTTAAACATTTGGATCGAAAGGTTTTTAAATGTCTTGTGAACCTGTAGTTCGTGAAACGTGATATCTTATCGAAATGACGGTGTAAAAAAAAGAATCGAAGAGAGAAAAGATATAGGCGACTAATTTCTTGAACGTCGACGATGTTTGGAGAGGTCCAAGTGGAAAAAATAGACTGTGAGAAGGAAAACGTGAGGTTAAAGGAGGTAGAGAGAACGGCTGCAGTCGAATGTAAACAACGAGGCAAAGACCACTGCTCTTTGTTTGGTCACCTGACCCGTTCACACAAGGGCGGTCACCCTTCCTATAGACGACTTTCACTTAATATCTCATTCTAAAGACTCGGCTACCTACCACCCGTCAAAACCAAATACCTTTTTTTCTCGGATCTCCTACAAATTCCAGAGCCGAGCTACTAGAAGATTCCCTACCACTCATTACTTAAGTCAAGAGTTTTTAAAGTAACTTCTTATCAATCTTTCAACAGGGACTTTGCAATCGGATCGATTTATAATTCGAAAGAAACTAAGGTACTTACTGGGTAACGTATCTTGTTATTCCGGACTAGCAATAAGCTAAATTCGGACGAAGTAGCTTTTTCGTAAGGGGAAAACATTTTTTAAAAATAAAATAATTTTTAAAAAAGTATGTATTAATGTTATAAAACTTTGGTCAAGAAGCTGAAAATAGCCTCTTTTTGTTTTGATTCCGAACTCTTGATTTCAGTGTATTCAAATTAGAGTACACGCATAACCAGAGAATAAATGCGTGTCTCCATTATACCACTTAATTACGTGGAAACAGAATCGAGTTGGGATATGTGCATAGTGCATATATTGATAAAGTGACTTGATAAGAAAATAATTAACAGAATAGTGAGGAGGATCGGCGGTGGTATTATATACAAGGCGTTGGCAATCTATATTTATAGGGAATGACGAGAATTAATGTGGCCTGTGGAGGGAGTGGTTATGAGCAGTGTGTAACGCGATAATACACGGTCTGGCCGGGTGCTGCCTGCTAGTTGCAGGCCAGCACATCTCCGTATAAATCACGGGGAGGATATAGATTGTTAAATTATAGTTTGAATGTCCGGGACCGGATTAAGCGACGGGAGATGCCGATTGCCATTGTGGTCGCCTTCACGCCCAGTCCAGATTACCGAGGGGTGACGTCGCCCGGCTTTCTGTTTACACATTCCTCCAGTGTCGAGTATACGCGTGCGGTTTTCCCTCGCTTTTACCCAACACGGTGAAATCGGTTTGACAGTAGACAGTCGGTGTGTTCTGGTAGCCGTTTAGCCCGGGATCACTTTACCCTATCCGGTGCGGGGTAGCGCGGCCGCTCGGCCGCCGTGTCTCCCTTCTTCTCTCCTTCCCTCTTCAGACACTTAAACTCACAAACATACCTTATCCCTTTCGAGGGCGCTGGACGGACCCGTCGCCCGGACCTTTTTTCCCAAGTCTCCGCTTCCCATCCCACTTTCCGCAGGCCGGGTTTCTAAACCAAAATCGATACGGCCAGAGTGGGACACGGAGACTCTGCGACACGTTCACACCCTCCGAGCGCCGTTCCACGACTCCTTGCCATTCTCGTCTCTCATAAAAGACTTTTAATTAACTCCCTGTCTGCTCGAACCCGGGTTTTCTCTTTAGGTGATACGGATAAAAAACGGGATTTTTATTTTTAATTCAAAACTAATTAATTTAATTTTCTTTAGAAAATAAATTTATATAAACATGTATATCGATGGCACACAAATAGTATTTTTTTCAAGACAGCTATGACAAAAATTACACGAAATTTTAATATGCTATTATAATACACTGCTAATTAATAAAACAGGTTTAATTTGTCGAAACGTTAACTCTTTGTCGAATAATCTAACAAAAATATATGAAATTCGTGTTCTATAATCTCGCATGTCTTTGAATATGATCTGGGCGCTTAACATCGTACTTTATATGTAGATGTGTCGCTTCTTTCTTTCTTAGAAATACAAGGCAATATTAAATGTTGAAATTGTCTTACATATTTCTCTTTCTGTTAAATCTCACGTCCGTTTTTAATTTTCTGTTTCCATGAAGTAATTGTCTTCACACGCCTTTCTTTTGTCGACAAATTTAGTGACCTCCAAGTGCCAATTTATTTTATATATTATTTACATTCCTTTTCTTGTTCGAGACGACATTCTCCACACACTAAGAAAAGGGAAAAGTGTTATAGAATCGGTAAAGAAAAAGAAAAACGTAACTAGGAAAGAAATACCTGTTGAAAAAAAGGAAATAAAACTGTCTAGGAAGAAGGGAAGAGGGGAGGGAGAGAGAAGGTGGTTCTGGGCCGAGCAAGGGCTTGGAAGGGCCCGAAGAATAAAGAGGCAGGAGACTAAGCAGTGCCGAGGACTCTCCGGCAATAAGTACTTGCTGACTCAAGGAGTCTGATCCTCCAAACCGCTTCTTGTTTGTTCAGGCCATGCTCCAGAACAGCATTATGCTTCTATGCATTATCCAACATTATCTAGGCCATCATTTTTATTTCATAACCTCACATTTTTTCCACCTTCTTTTTGCAATTCAACCGCACCACCTTTGGGTATTAACTTCTTTTCACGGTATTCGAATAATTTTTCCACTTCAGCATTATTTAACTCCTGTAACTTGTATCTTCGCTCATTTCTTTTAATAAAATGATAACAAACGATGAAAATAATACATGGGGTCTAGGACTGACCGATTTTTTAAAAATATTTATTTATCATTGCACCATATACATACATATTCATAAATATAATAATCAACTCTCGTTCCTAGATTAAACTTTGATTCTTACCCTTTCCCAAGCCATAATAAAATTGATTCCTGTGAATGGGACACACAATGAATTTCTAAAACTAAGAAATTTTATCATTAGGTTTGTTCCAACTACACTTCAAACTAGTTTGAAACTGTCCGATGCATGCTCATAAGCAACAAGAGTTCAATTTTGATCCGATGCGCATGCGTCGGACAGTTGAATGTTAGATCATTGAAAATATCGGAATAGTTTGATTCTTATCGGTAACTTTTGCGATGCTGTTTTTGGTTTTCTCAAAATAAAGATACTTTTATGTTATCCACATTACATAAAAGTGAGAGAAAAATGAGTTTTCACAGCCCATACGTAAGCAACGTTAACGTTACCATCAAATAGACGACGTTAGCATTGGATTTAACATTTCTCCTGCGCTAGGTAAACTCCAAATCGTCGTTTGTAGGATCGATGCTAACTCTTGTATGTCATTAGTGTTTTAGTGTTTAACGTGCGTAAGGGTTACTATACGGGATGTGGTTATGACGTTTACGTGGGGAATACAGATACTATATTAGAGGGAGGAGCCTTATAGTGACCCGCCCCTTTAACCTTCGGAAAATTATTCAAACGGCTGTATATACGATGTCAGTGACAATCGGTGACATCCATTCAATGCCACCTTGTATAAGTCCCAATCAATGGACTTCTTTTTATATTTTATTTTACACGTGGCTTTCTAATCAACTCGCGAGTAAAATGAAAGTATTGGAACAAAATTGCTTGTGGGACATCGCTCGAAAAGCGTTCTTCTATCCAAATAACATCCCTTTTGTTTATTATTCATTCTAAAAATATAGTATAATATTAAAATTAGAAATGCTCTTGTATGTAGCTGTCTTTCTTCATTTTTATTCAAAGTAAATAGTCAACATCTTTTACCATCTTTAATATCTTTTTAACAGTGCAAATTATAATAACACCAACATTGTTCATAATTTTGCAACTAAGAATTACTGCCGCGATTTGTAGCGGAGAGTCTAAGATTTCTTCACGAAAGGAAAACTTTTATTTTGTTTGTATATCAACTGATATAAGAGTTACTCCACCTTCCCACTCAAACCTCTCTCTTAAAATGAACTTGATCAGTGAGTGAGGCATTGTTGTTTTCTTGGTCAGATCTTATTTCTTGGCGTTAAATAATTATGAGTCATAAAAGCGAAACTCGTATGCACCTATTGAACAAGTCAAGTCCCTTCCATTGTTCAAATTATTAGCCTCTTGTTAAAAAAGTATGTTCTAAATACACATTTTCTGTTAGAGCGGTCGAAGGACCAAGAGACGTATTAATTTTCTCCTGCTCGGACGTGTGAAAAAACTTTCCCAAAGCTCCTTGTATTCTAAGGTAACTTAGACGTCGAAGAAAACTTCACTCCGCACTCGACTCGAAGGGTTTTTAAGTATTTGTACTACGAGTAGGCACTTAATACTTAATAAGCCATGGCTAAAGTGAAGACTCTCAGTAAAATATCTCGGCTATGTCTGGGTCTCTTTACCTTTTAAAACCGAATATAATTTAAAGCACCCTGAGATTTTTATCAAAATATTAAATTCGAGCGAGCCGTCGCTCGTTTTCAGTTATCCGAGGAAAACACCGTCCTCTTATTTGTATCAACGCATGAAAGATCTTTAGAAAGCTTAAATACAACGTGTTTTCAGCGTGTGATTAAATTAAATCTTTTAATATCGAAAGAACAGTCGTATAAATACACTTGCACGGACACAGATACGTGAACCACCCTTAAATGAATCCCATCATCCGTTTGACATTTTCATTTCAAACGTCGCTTTTACAGTAAGGACAAGTCTGGTGGAGGAGTTGTCGTGGGGGTGGAAAACGTAATGAATTTTGAAAAGACGTGCATTTCGAATTTGAAATGAATTGAATCCGGTGGTTTCGCTTGCTCCCCCGGTCGTTAAGGTATCCGTGAGACGGTTCCCTATAACAGGTGCTAATGAAGATCTTTATAGCCCATGAATGGCAAAAGAAGCATTAGGCATTCATAGCTAGGAAAGCTCCTTGGGGGAGTCAGCCGTATCAATCTTGAAAACCCTCCGTCTTACGCCTTGCCGATCTCTTTACCCATTCATACTCTCTTATCCTCCATTTGTTTTAACCCTCCTTTTTTATTACCTTGTTTGGATTTTTTTTTCTCTCTCTCTCTATCTCTTAAAAATCATGTCCTTTACCCTTCAGCAAAAACAGAAGGTCGCATATTCCCTACCACTACTTAGGACCTTGTACTAAACTTTTTTTGACGGAGTTTTCCTTTCGAGGCCTTTTATAGTATGACGATTTTTCTTCCGCTTCAGAACAAAAGAATATATAAGTTCTAGCAAATACAAAACTATTTAACTATATTTCTTGACGTATACTTATATCAGAAATAATCGTAGTAAGTGCTCTTACCATGATCTGATAAAAATGCAGATTTTAATTCTCGCAGTGTGTGTTTACTTCGCTTTAGAGTGGTGCATTAGAAATCATTTTGTCGGCTATACTTTTTCGGGGGTATATTCTACCTGTGTGTGGAGTTTAACTTAACGACGCGAGATCTGGTACGCTGAGCGCTAGTAGCCTGTAGAATGTAGAGAGAAACACTTCTTAAACAGCCGTGTTTTTTCCTTAACATCGGGCTACTATTCTCGTGATTTCGGATGTGCAAGACTACTAATAGTTGTATAAGTTTAGACCTCGACATTTAAAATTCTAATTGGAACCCGTCTAAAGTGTTTATGCTTTGGAATGGAAGACATAAATATCTCAAAAAGTATGACAAATTACATTAGAAAAACTCTTATTATTTACTGCTCTAGGTTCGAATACGTGATTACGTCGCCTCCGAACGGTATATGGCGGTTAATTATAGGCGCCAGGATACGGCGGGGTAGGCGTCGGGAAACCAGCCCTCCCGCCCACGGCCATTATGCCCAGAGACCCATTCACTTCGGGTCCTATTCACAACTACTCCACTCTTTTATATGTTACGTTTCATTTTTTTTTTCCTGCCCATCCCGTATCTGTATAATTATACCGTCTAGGAAAGTGACAGGAGAAGGGAGGTTATCAAGCGCGTTGGCAGATCTCCGATTAATTCCTCGGTCTTCCTGACGTAGGTCTCGGTTTGTTTCAGGACATCCTCCCACGGTAGAGAAGACACGACCGAGTCATCTGTAATAACATTCTCTAGCGTCGATTTGATCTTCCGTACCTACTGTTTCAAAAGACCTTACTTAAGCAACCGATTTGTTTAATACATGAATAGATATATATCTTCTAAGAAAAAACTTTCAGAAGTCCCTCCTCTTATGTCTGTAGTGATTTTGACTTGAAGAATTAATTAATGCTGTGAGAAATTCCATGGTAGCAGCTACTACATTAAGCGAAAACAGAATCGTTTTCTAATATTATGACCATACTTATAAAATCTCGCGTGTAATACGCGTAAGTTTTACCTCTATTTTTCTTCCAAAATAGGGGTGCGTGGTGCGTATCATACGCGGGTGAAATCAATTTTCGACTGATTTTTCCCAACTTCTCTAAAGGTATATTAGAACATAATCATAATATTACCAACTTGCTACACTACATGTAAATTTACATCAAATATGAACTTAAATATTTTTGATTTTTTCTAATTATTTCTATTTTATTTTACTTTTAAGTAATCAAATGAAGCCGCTAAAATAATTATTTTATGTTTATTTTAACTATCTTATTTATGTTGAATTACAAAATCTTTGTATTTATTTTACTTCGGGAATTCACTAAAAACTTTAATATTTTAATATTCTAAGAATAATTCAGGCTGATTGATTAGTGAGAACTTTTTTTAATTTTAATGTTGTCTTCAAAAGCCCCTCCCCCTTCTTCGAATTACTGTAATTAAATGCGCATTACTAAATTTCCTCCTTAAAACAGGATTCATTTTGAAGTACTCTATGAATCCATCAGGGTTTTATAATAAACACCTACTAGAGCAAAATAAAATTATGGTTTTTTCCTCTTAAAAAAACCTAAATAACTTTTTCTTTTTTTTAATAATTAAAAAAAATAAAAATACTGGGACACATTTGTACAATGCCCACCAGTATAAAATTATCTCTGAATTTCGGGTGCGTATTATATGTAATTTTTTTTAATATTCTTATAATTTCAGCTCTAAATTCAGACTGCGTATTAAACGCGAGATTTTACGGTATTTTTTAAGCTTTTCATATATTCACACATATCTTATTAAATTTTTTAAGTGGAGTCATATACATGCCTTATTTAATTTAATATGACACCTGATTATATGTATTATAACTAGATATGTGTACGGTAAAATCCGTTGCTGAAAATCTCCTCAAGTGAAGCTTTTTCTGGACTCATCGTGGCAAAGTAGAAAATATAGTACACAGAAATAATTATAAAATGGTGTACAAAACATTTAACCGTTTAACAACATAATTCACCATGTATAAGGTGTAAGAATAAGACTGATTCAAGTCCTAAAAAGGCACAAATATAAACGTCAAAGGTAGACATTAGAATTGCATGGAGTGTGAATGTAAGAACAGCCGTTAAATGTCAATAAACATAACAGTTCTACCCATTTTGCCTCGTTTTAATACCCCGATAAAAGTAACGTTTAAATGTTTCGTGGATAGAGGAATGATAAGAGCATGTTGTAGCCCTATTATATGGTTATTGCTCTCTTGATAAAACATGCTTTTATGGCAACTTTTTTTTATTAGTGAAAAGCCATTTTATTTCTATATAAAAAAAACAAGTGGCCTTTATTTCTTAAATGACAGTAGTGGAATTTAATTATTCAGTTTGTTTTACATGTGACTCCTTGGAGACGAATGAGGGAAGTTTGAACTTTGGATTATTCTACTTTTAAGCTAGTGAATGTTTTAGTCAACAAAAGAAAAAGAAAATAAGATTGAATAACAGTTGTTAAATATTCATTTAAAATAAGAATAAACATACATAGCGCGACGATCGACTTGTTCGTCCTCTTAAACGTGACAAAGATTTTATTCCATGAATTTTCGGCATTTGCTTCATTTGTGAATTTTGTTATAGAAAATTCTTAATGCTCTTAATGCAGGAATGAGGGAAGTTTGAACTTTGGATTATTCTACTTTTAAGCTAGTGAATGTTTTAGTCAACAAAAGAAAAAGAAAATAAGATTGAATAACAGTTGTTAAATATTCATTTAAAATAAGAATAAACATACATAGCGCGACGATCGACTTGTTCGTCCTCTTAAACGTGACAAAGATTTTATTCCATGAATTTTCGGCATTTGCTTCATTTGTGAATTTTGTTATAGAAAATTCTTAATGCTCTTAATGCAGGGATCTCCAAAGACACGTGAGACGTTTTTATTCCCACCGCACCACGAGTGACGTTATAAATTATTAGTTCTCCATAATGAGATGCCATTTCGAACCTTTAAAAAGATCAGCACTAGTCATATAATTTTTTTGGACCAAAATGGATATGGTTTATGACCTTTTTATGTATATTCCCTACAATTGTGAAGTCCGATATCTGAATCTTGCTTACTTCATCCGGCTCACGATGGATCATCATATTCAGATCCGTCCTTCGACCAAAATGATTAGAGACCCCTGCTCTAATGCAATGATAACAACGCTTATATTTCTCCACGCTAATCAGAGTGTTAATGAAGATTCTGTTTATCATTATAGTTTGAATTTTTATAATTATTGGAATAATACCGAAGATATTTATCGGTATGGTTTCCATTGCATTCATTTTCGGTAAATAAAGCGCTAATCCTAATATTTATGACAATTAATCATATAAAGTGTTATCTACAGCATTAAGTACATTGTAATCAAATTGGTTGAATGTAAAAAGTGATTATTATATCTACATAGGCGGGATATTAATAGCCTTAAAGAAATAAATATTATAGCGTTAGTACGGCTCTAAGGTCCATAAAGAGCTTACCATATCGGAGCAGTCCCTGGATTGACTCATTTTCAGTTGACCGTATCTGATCTTAATAATCATCAGTCTTAAATACAGTCCTCTCCGACGTACATCTTTCAATTCTTTTAGTCACTCACTCCTGAGATACCCTGCTCTACATAGGGGTATCTGCATAAATTTTGCTTGAGTCTGACTTCATATTAAGGCTTTTCACGGTAGATTTGAACTATGTTTTTAGTATATGTGTAGTTAGTTTGGAAGGAATTCAATATGTAACGAGATGCGCAAATGGTTTTGTTTCAGTTACAAGGCTAATGGGTTCAGGAGCGGGGGCCATGTCCGGCATGTCAGCGTTGACGGCATGTAGTGGAGGCGGAGCACCTACTGGACCTACCGACAAACCCCTTCAGTTCCCTCTCACTCAAAGGAGAAAACGAAGAGTCCTCTTTACCCAAGCTCAAGTAAGCATTATTCTCTTGCACATGACTTGATTAACAATGTGCTTAATGCATATTTATATAGGCCTATGGAACTAACTTCTTTAAGTCCTCTCTAGAAGACACACGATGTGTCTATCGACGGTCTATAGACCGTCTCGAGACATTGCCTATATCATTAAGCGTCAGTCAGGTGAAATTTCACGTTACCGTCTGCTGGGACATATTGTCTCCACGCACCTAAATATGTTTAATTTAAGTTACTCTCGTCTCTTCATCATGACCAAAATTGCTATGGGATTAGTGCCTGCATGGTCCTCATTTTCAGTGAAAATAGGCGAAAATTGAAAACGCGCGAGATTTTTACTAAAGAACCTAGTCTCGGGAAATATTTATTAAAGATATTAAGACAGGAAGACGCCATGCCGGTTTCCGAAATTTCACCCGACTGACACATAATGATTTCGAAGAATTGCTTCAAATGGTTAGTCTTAGTGCAGCAGGATTGGAAACCATTCCATCTTCCATTTGGCTAGCAGTCACACTGCGTTCCCTATGGCAAGTAAAGCAATTCTATTACAATAGAATAGGCTGATGCATTTATAAATCTGACTTAAATTTTTAATATTGTTCAGTGAACAAAATAAAAATCATTCACCTTTTTAATAGACCTTCAATCATAATCTATTAAAATTATATAATTTTAACTCAAAAAAATTGATGTATAAGTGAGAGAAAGACTAAACTCGGTTTTTGGTTTCACAACGATTCAGTAGACGCAGCGAGTCTGTAGGCACCGATTCATCTACCCGATGTCTATAAACAAATCGCAAGACATCGTCTCTGATACCGAAATCGCCAATGTCCAAAATCGTGTGGCTTTATTCTAGGGATATCTGGTGATCCCTAATTCTGATTCAAAACGTTAAAATCTAGAGGAGGGGATTTAAACGCGACCGATTAATATCTAAGATCTGTTTAAATTCACTCACTTATACTCGTATATCCACTTAAAGTTTAAAGGGTCGATATTTTACTTATTTTGTATATTCTGAGAAACTAAATTAAAGTCTGAATATAATATTAAATATTGTTTTACGTTATTTACCTACGTTTTTATACCCATTTTTATGTGCTATACATAATTTTTAAGTATGCGTTTAAAATTGTATTTGTATAGGTTTGTTTGACTTGGTGTTTTTACTTGTACAAGAAGACACTCTTCCATTTTTATAAAACTTTTCTATTTACTATCTCATCGAAAATTCCGACCTACATTAGAGTAAGGTCGTTTTTCCTCCTACAAATATATTGTTTTGAATTTCCCCAATACCGTATTATTTGTTTATAATAAAAAACCGGTTTTTTTTTGTTAAAACTAAACCTGTAATGGAATCTTTGTTTTCACTTCTTGTTTGAGGCAACTTAAAGGGACTTTTAGTAGCGGAGTTTGAAAGAGTTAATTTTGTGTGTGAGTACTTAGTTTTTATGAAGTGTCTGTCGAGATGCTTCCCCTACTCTATTGTCGGAGCAACTTTCTAAAAGTAGAAGGGAGGTCGATTGTGACTGACGTATAACAACAATGGTTTTCCGGTAGATATCACAAGAGTACATAGCGCATCGCATCTCTCCTGCTTGGAGGCATGGACCTCTTCGCCCGTAGCCCGTATTAGCGCCCCTTCTAGGCTCGCAACAAGGAGTCATGTCGACAACCGGCGTTATACCAGGCACTCTTTCCCTCCTAGGGGTTTCCTACTTTCCCTCCGCTCCTCCCTTAGTACATAACATGGCGTCCCGCCAATTGAGAAACAGGGGCAAACATAACTAGCCCCCAAGTTTCACCCTCGTCTAATAGAACTCGGTATTAATACCGGGTTCCCCTTGTCATCAGGGTTAACCTTATACTGGTATTAACACCTTTACCCTCCCTCGGCTTTACTCGTCACTCACCCCTAGACAAACTGTCTTCACTTTGTCACCGACGTACTTACCGTTTGATATACTATCCGGCCTTTACTTGGGGGCGCTTGTGTTGACAAGTCGAAAACAATCCGTGCAAGAGTTGCTTTTGACAGTTTGAATCTAAAATAAAATAAACACTGCAATCAATCTTTATATCCTTGGATGTAATGAAGGGCTTCACTTTTGTAAAAAGCAACACTGTTACATTTTATTTCATTCATCCTTTACTTTATAGGCTACTTATTAGGGAAATATTTAGCCTTTGCCTTAACATATCTTGATACTATGATTATATTATTTTAATCTTCTGGTTTTATGATCTTCCACGAGAAAATTTTTGCATAAAGACATAGTATATGCTCTTTTTTTAAAAACTCCAAAAACAAATAAAGTTGATATTCTTTACATTCCATTTTCTTTTATCCATCGCAAATGTTGACAGTACATCGCTTTTAACCAATTTTTAACCCATCAAAAAACACATTTTTCATTTGAACTGATCCAGAATGTGGAAGGTTAATTTTGAGAAATTTTCTTTATCAAAAGCGACGAGCACAGTTTAAGCTAATCTTAAGTATGTATTTAAACTAGACTGAGACTAGTGGTTTGCGAAGAACTTAAGCCTTACGAGTAAAATATGCGAAAATAAGAAGACGCTATAATTTGCAATTAAGACTAACTTACTATTATACATAAGACAGTGGTTCAAAGAAAGTCATAGATAAATAAACTTGGAATCTATAACTCCGTCTCTACGTTAGGACTGGAACTAATAATTTACATTAAACTATAACAAGCGCCTATAAAATCCAATATTTGTTTACCTACATCACCAATAACAACATCCTTTACAATTATCGAGTTACTTTATCGACGAATTCACATCTCACTCTCTTAAGGCCCCCATACACGATCAAACATTTTGCGCAAACATGATGTTTGCGCAAACCTGATACCTGATGTCGGGCAAATTTAGGCCATACACGTCAAACATCATTGTTGCGCAAACATCAAACAGCCCCATACACGGTCAAAATGTTTGGGCAAACATTTTGACCGTGTATGGGGGCCTTTAAAGTATATCACATCAGTTGAATCTTAATCAATTTAAGTTCTCGTAAAAAAAAAATTCCTCCCCAAAATATACTCGCATGAAAATAGAAATTAATAATATCAATTAAAAACTATAATATTTACTAAAAAAATAATATTTTCTAAATTTATGATTATTAATATTTTAATTTTTTTCTTGAAACCTCATCTCTAACCTTACATAAATATTTTAATAAACAATAGATAAAATTTAATGGTATGCATTCTATTCGTGATATTCACAGTGGAAAGAATGCTGGCCTTAATAATTTAAATAAATATGTATAAATGTCCCGGTCAAAAGCAATAAATGCAAATAATGTTTTGTTTTTTTATTATTTTTTTTAAATATATAAAATATAATATAAAA
>KZ652017.1:137928-150367 GCA_001010745.2 Gerris buenoi
GAATTGTATTAGCAACAAGGCCAATTAATTGTTTAAGAGTTGACCGGAGAATAAAAATAAAATATAAAAATTCACCGATGAAGAATAATAAAATATATAAATTAATTAAAATGTAAATTTATTTATGTATTTATTATAAACAATATTGAATTCTTTTATTTTTATGACAAGTATTATTATAAAAGAGCCAATTGAATTTTTTTTATATATATGTACATATTTAAGAGTATACAGTAGTACATTCTTCTTTATTCTTTGTTTATATTAACTCTCTTGTTTACATTGTTAATTAAAAAAGATACAAAATTTTATAAAAGATATTTGGAAATTTTGTATTGGTTCCACGTCAAAATGTTAAATTTATGGACATCTTATTGTCGATTAATAATTTTCTTCGACAAAATATATGATTTTGTTCTGCATTAACGAAAATTAGTTATGCAACTACTTGCTAAATTTTATTAGCGACAATATGCTGTTCATCTACCTTCTGAATTCTGTTAGCAACATTATGTTATGAAGCTACTTGCTGAATTGTATTAGCAACAAAATGCTATTCATCTATACTATCTGAATTCTGTTAGCGACAATATTTTATGCAGATACTTAATAAGCCTAAGAACTAATAAATTCCAAGACTTTCTTTTAGAGTTCTGACTTTTCGCTGCCACAACTGGAATTCATTTAATTTGGTGATAGTTATAAAAATAATGTCATCTTACGTTATCCTTATTTTTGAATTACTAATCACCTGATTATTATATAGATTAATTAGTGCCTATAACTATCTCCGTGGAGCAATAGCTCGTGGAGGGCATAGACCAGATGTAGGTGGAAAGGTATAAACGATTGTATAAATAAATTATCATTAGATCACTTTATCCGTGGAGCAATAACTCGTGGAGGGCATAGACCTGATGTAGATAGATATAGATATAAACGATTGCATAGATTAATTATCATTAGATCACTTTATCCGTGGAGCAATAATTCTTGGAGGGCATAGACCTGATGTAGATAGATATAGGTATAAACGATTGCATAGATTAATTATCATCAGATCACTTTATCCGTGGAGCAATAACTCGTGAAGGGCATAGACCTGATGTAGATAGGTAGGTATAAACGATTGCGTAAATTAATTATCGTTAGATCACTTTATCCCTGGAGCAATTAATTAACAATTAATTAATCGAATTAACGAATTGCGTAGGTCTTATTATACTGCGTAAATTCACTTAGTTATAAATGACCTCAGTCTACCTTTTATTTGTTTTATTACCTTATTTTGAAAGCAGCAATTACATCATTATCTCTATTTCATTACTATTAAATCTGTGTCATTCATATAGTCATTTCCTGATTTTTGAAAAAAATGAATTAATGAATGAGAAATAAAAATAAACGTGGGCCGTTGCCTAACTGTAGGTTATTCTAGTTCATTCAATAGAATCGTCCCCCATATCCCGTAGTAATACTACGGCCATTCTGGAGCTGTGTCTGATGAGGAAACAGCAATGGCCGTTGCTTCAACAAGCTATAATCGTCTAGCATTTCCTGCTCTTGTTAGAGGCACGCGGGTCCAATTCAGCAACGGCTCCTCTACTCCACCCCCTCCCCCCTCCCTCCCAGTACTACGAGTGGACCATTGTAGTAACAGAACCTTAACACTCTCCACTCTGTATAACCTCTTAGTCGAGGTGACAAAGTCGTCTTGCTAAATTGACGCTGTTCAATAAAAGATAAACGATCGATAGCTGACCTTGCACAAGAGACTATGTGTTTTATAATTTTTCTTCAATGGTGAACCCTTTTCTAAATTGATTTGTTTGTATGAAAACTATATATGAAAATATATTTTCTTTTGGTCTTTTTTAAGGGTTAAATAAAAAAAGAGAGAGAGTTTCTTCCTCCTTTTCTTTAGAAAAATAGTCATACACATAGTCTCTTTTTCTAAGAAAAAGAGACTATGTGTTCTTCAATATAGTTGCGCTAACAACACTTAGAACATTGTTTTGTAGAGATTTTATAACTCGACTCGATACAAGATTAAGATTAAGATGATTAGATTGAACAAATATCTCAGTCAAAAGTTTCCAATGAACGAAGTCTCAAAGTCACAATCAACTACATGAACAAATCTTGGAGCAAGATAACCCATCTTGTACGGTTTGTCTTTTGTATTTGGAAGAAAAACATAAGCCGTCTTAAATTTTTTTATTAAATGTAGTTTCTTGTATACAATTAGAGGATACCGGATTTATAAGATTAACCTAAGCTAAGAGTTGTGAGTTGGAAATTGTTACCATTATTAGCATTTATTGGATAAATTGCTGTATGCTATCAAAATGTTACCCATGCTCTAGTAATGTCTAAGCACTTATTTGGGATCCACACTGGGCTTAACCCATGGTATAAAGGAGTAGATTAATGTGTTTGTATTTTCAATAATTTAAAAAAGAAAACTCAATGGATGTGTAAAACAAACTAGGAAATTGGTAATAAGGGGATGATGAGTTTACAAAGTGTTTATCATGTGGGTAAACGTAGGACCAATGTAATGAAGTAATTACTGTGGGTTTATCGAGGCCTGGGGCTGTACTGAGGAGGGTAAGAGAAGAATGGATTCACCCAAGCATTCCAGTATTGCTCTTCCATGAACCAACTACCTCTGACAACATCCCCTTCCTAGTTAAATGATGTAGAAAACAATCTTAGCATCATCATTTGCTTCCCATCCATACTCCACTTTGTCCCCTACCCTTTGGTTTTTACAACGATAATTGCTCTTAGGAGTTAAAATTCGATTACGTAATATAATTGTGAATTTATGATTTGTTACAGGTTTACGAACTAGAGCGAAGGTTCAAACAACAGAAGTACCTTTCGGCACCAGAACGGGAGCACCTAGCCAGCCTCATCCACCTCACACCTACCCAAGTAATTATTTTAATGTTAACTACCTGAAGTACCCGGTATTGCCCTAGGGATGGGGGTGGTGTTTCGGTGTTTCTGGGGGCGGTAAACGAGCTCGGAATAAAACTATTGATTTTTATGAAAGACAAACCAACAGGCAGACTTCATTATATGGTAGGCTTAGCGAAGTTGACTTAACATTTTTGACATTGAATTTAATGGCCCAATTACTTTCTTTTGCATCTCCGTGTTTTTATTTTTTTTTAATTTTTGAAATCTTATGTAGACATTGTCGCATGTGTATAAAATTTCATCATGCTAGGAATAAAACTGCAAATTTTACAACGAACATACAAACAAACTTACACTGTGCTCTACATAATATATACATTATTGCATACTTTTTGACTGCTGCGAAGGGTAAAAAGTAAAATGATAGTTTGCTACAGTGACAAGTAGATTTTTACAAAATTTTCTATAAAAACTGTACATACCTACTTTTATTTGTTACAGCCTCAAAATTACCATCCCGAACAGTAAGAACTAAACTCTAAAGGCTAAACTCTCAGTTTTATTTTCTTTAACTATGTTTCTTGACATTTTGTTTGGCAGAGCTATCTTAATTCCTAATAATAGCAAAAATCTCACTTTTATTCTCTTAAAGTATGTTTCTTGAGGTTTTGTTTGAAGGAACTATGTTAGTTCCTAATTCTGGCTAAACTCAAAGCTTTATGCTCTTTAAGTATATTTCTACAAATTTCCTTTCAAGGAATTAACTCAATCCCTAAAATAAAGGCTAATCTCTGTCCTATTCTGTAAGATTGACTATAATTCGATATGAAATCAAAAGAAACCAACGAGTTGGTATAACCTCATTTTGTATTTGCTTACAAACTGACCGAAGTTTACTTTTTGAATAATTTTATTCAGTCTAAACTGGATTTAATCTTGTTTGAAACAACTATAACTTAGTTTTAGAAGTTGTTAAGTCAAGTTGCCATTAGTAAAGTAATTAAACGCTACAGTTGTAAATAGGAAATGGTCAAGTACTTGATAATCGACCAAGTTTGCCGACAATGGCACAAATTCTATTCGAAGTGGAATGATTTCCTCACTTCATACGACTATTACTAGAACTAGACTTGTATAAATATTATTGCAAGGAACAGTTTCAAATTACAAACAAGCAATTAATTTTATATCTATTTTAACATTTTATTTCTATAAATAAATAAGTACATACTTCAGTTTGATTTTTAATTTAAAAAAATAAAATAATTAAAATAGGACGAAATTTATTTAAATAAAAATTATCGATGTAACTAAATCAAAGATAATAATATATAAACAATTATTTAATTAAATCATATAGTGAGCCCTAAATATAGAGATATGCTGTTTAACTTTATTTATAGAAAACACTATAGTGCTTTTCTATACAAGGGGATTAAATCCAGATCTGTGTGGTCTATCCCAGTTGTATCTATGCCCGATGCTGTTTATCTTTATTTATAGAAAAAGCTATAGTGCTTTCCTATACAATGGGGATTGAATCCAGATCTGTGGTCCATCACAGTTCTAACCTTGCGCTATGCTATTTAACTTTATATATTTATAGAAAAAGCTATAGTGCTTTCCTATACAATGGGGATTAAATCCAGATCTGTGGTCCATCACAGTTGTAACCATGCCCTATGCAGTTTATCTTTATTTATAGAAAAAGCTATAGTGCTTTCCTATACATTGGGGATTGAATCCAGATCTGTGGTCTATCTCAGTTGTAGCTATATGCCCGATGATGTTTAACTTTCTGTATAGGAAAAGCTAGTGCTTTCCTATACATTGGGAATTAAATCCAGATCTGTGGTTCATCCCATTTGTAGCTATATGCCCGATGATGTTTAACTTTCTGTATAGGAAAAGCTAGTGCTTTCCTATACATTGGGGATTGAATCTAGATCTGTGGTCCATCCCAGTTATAACCATGCCTGATGCTGTTTAACTTTGTGTATAGGAAAAGCTAGTGCTTTCCTATACATTGGGGATCGAATCCAGATCTGTGGTTCATCCCAGTTGTATCTATGTCCGATAATGTTTAACTTTATTTATAGAAAAAGCTATAGCGCTTTCCTATACTTTGGGGGATTGAATCCAGATCCGCGGTCCGTCCCAGTTTTAACCATGCTCGATGCTGTTTATAGTTATAACTATATGTATAGATATAGCTAGTGCTTTCCTATACATGGGGATTGAATCCAGATTTGTGGTCTATCCCAGTTATAACCACGCCTGATGATGTTTAACTTTGTGTATAGGAAAGGCTATTGCTTTCCTATACATTGGGGATTGAATCTAGATCTGTGGTCTATATCAGTTGTACCCACACCCGATACTGTTAACTTTATTAATAGGTGAGCCAACTCCTTTCATATCTAAGCTACTGACGCTTCACTTTATAGTTATTTTAATTGAACAACTTTTATAACGAACCAATCATGATTTTATTTAAAAACTTCAATCAAATTAAAATATTCAAAATAAATTACCGTGACCGTGGAAAGCAGTAAATAACCAAAGTAAAAGATTTAATTTAATTGATACATTACTTGATATGATGCATCATGTATTGATTCACAAGTTAAATCAGAACTTTTTATGTTACGAAGAAAACTAGTTTCTGAAAGTTTAAGGTTGTTGTTATTCAAAGGTATTGTTAGTGGTTTATACTTTAAAACTTTATGGTTAAAAGGAAACTGGAAACAAGTTTTGAGTAATTTCTTCGAAAATTAAAACAATCGATGGCTATTTGAATTATTTTATAATCAAGTTGATATTAGTTATTTAAGAATTTTATTACAAACGTGAAGTTGGGAAGGTAATTGCAAATTCTTAGGGTATTTTCATAAGGTCTCATTAGGCTTTATATAGACTTGTTGAGTATTTAATTACTTTCAAATACCAATATCAAGTACCGCCCTTAAAGTACCAATATGTTACGGGAAATTATAATCCTCTTGAAACAGACTTTAAGGTGATGATCAGAGTTATTTAAAATTATAAGCACGGCCTTGTTTCATGGGAAAACACGCTTCGCTCTTTTCACTTAACCGGATTAAATCAATTTCATTATGGGTAGTAAGTAATAGGAAGCAGTGAAAATATTTCTCTCAAATTCCTAAACAAATATTAAGAATAAATGGTTCTTCTGTTATCGTTATTAATTAGGTGAGTGACTCTTTACTTACTGCTGTAAGAAGCATTATTTTCCCGTGATTTTATCAAAGAAATACTTTATAGTCGCAGCACAATCACAATAAAATGTCGTAGTTAGATCGGGCAGGTAAAAAGGAGGTGATGCGGCCACCCGCTAATCCCTACTTTCCCACGAAGTCAATCCCGTCGGAAGACAAAATATATTAGTGCTGATCGGGCGCTCCTTAATAACGCAGCCTAAGCCATTGTTTCCCATTCGACAGGTCCCCCGCATTACACCTTTTGACTTGAACACATTAAACTTTTCCGCAAGAACTGTTCCGATATTTTGGTCGCCGGACTCCCACAAGTGTAAACTACATGGGGTTCTCAGCTAGCTAGAAGTGCCCGACCAAGACGCCTAGCCTAGGGGAGCCGCTATTCATACCGTCCTCCCCTTTCTGCCGACTGTACCTTGCGTTTCTTTTGATTAGTTCTTTTAATATTCGCACCCTTTCTACTGTGGGACCTCTTGAGATCACCCTCTCTCCTTATTATGTCAAAGTTATTTTTATTCTTTTATAGTTATTATTCTTACTACTATAAGATTTACATCTGTGTAGAAAAGCTTGTAAATTATTTATAAAGAACTGGGAGGCAGTCGTCAAAGCCTAATCTTAAAAGAAAATAATTCAGAAGAAGTATGTCTAAAGTTTCATTAGCATCAATAAAACGTTCATCCTAACAAGCACGTTCTGTTTTAAGGTAAAAAGCAGTTCAATTAATTAGCATTGGCAGGGAGAAACGCAAAAACGAAAGAAGTAGAAATGCTAACACACCTTTATGAACAAACGATAAAATTCAACAAGTAGTAATTAATTATATTTGATTACGTTAACGATTCTTATACAATTTTAAACATACAAATAGTCGGAGGAGTAGATGGTTAACAGAATTGCAACTTGCTAGAAACCAATGTATGCCTGAAACTTTGATGTATCAGATGAGTTGGAATCCCAGAGAAAGAGTCAGAAAGTGAGACATGTTTCACTCTAATGATGACACCCAGAGAGGTGAGACATGTTTCACTCTAATGATGACACCCAGAGAGGTGAGACATGTTTCACTCTAGTGATGACACCCAGAGAGGTGAGACATGTTTCACTCTAGTGATGACACCCAGAGAGGTGAGACATGTTTCACTCTAATGATGACACCCAGAGAGGTGACATGTCACTCTGATGATCACATCAACTATGTATAGATGTGTTAAGGGGACAATCCTTCCGTGCTGAAATGAGCCATTTTTTTATATTGACCAATGCGTGAAAAAGACTTAATAACAAGGCAACTATCAATTGATGCAAGGGAATTAGCAACTTAATTATACTTTAAGGCTTCCTTTTCCTTATTAAAATTCCAATTTTCATATATTACTAAATTTCAGTTGTTTGGAGTTTTCAAACGTTGCTTTTTCAACGAAACCCTAGTTGGTAAAAAAAAGAAAAAAGAAACCAAAATAGTTTCCTTCCTGTGTGTGACTGTCATTCTGTACAGTTCCAATAACTTTTGAATCAAAAGAGATAAATACATGAACATTACATTACATTAAATACAATTTTGATTAGTTTATTATTTTCACAATACAAACGAAATCCTATTATGTGAGACTTCACGCAAAACAATTTGTTTAAAAATATTATCATTTTAATATCAATTGTAACTGTACTAGTTTTTATGTGCCTTTAAAAAATAAACTTCAATAAGTAAGAATATTGTTAGTTAATTCAATTTAGATTAATTATTAATTAAAATATAAATATGCAATCTCATTTAATGTTATTTTATTTAGAATATAAACATTTATTTTATAGGAATATTCTTCCATACTTAACAAAATTGCTGGTTTAGTCTATACAATTAATATATAGTTTTGAATGTGACATTTGTTCGTTATCAGTTTGATATATTTAAAGCTGCTAGTACAACGCACTCTTCTAGAATATGTAAAAAAAAATTAGAATTCTATTGCCTTAGTATATAACATGTAAAGACACAGAGCTAGGAATATTTTTTTTTTCTTTTTATTTTTTTTTAACGCTTCTTAGAGATATATGTGCTTTCATTGGCTTCAAATGAGAGTTATAAATCTTTGCTAATTTATAATGCAAATATGATTAATATTAGATATTAGTTCTATGGTATATTAAACATTCGAAATCCTCGAACTTGGAGTATATAGTACGAGCCGTTAAGCCCGTAACAACGGGCATAATTTTATATTTTAAAAACAAGTTATTATATCTATTTGAAGACCAACAGATCAAAATAAATACTCACTTTTATTGGAATAAATGTGGTTGCCTTAGCTTAGCAATAACAAATCACTTCGAGGTGAGTCGTGTCGCTGTCGGGACACTACTCGATTATATATTATATAAATGATCAATTCTTAGTTTAGGATTAAAAGATAAAAACGAAATTGGAAATAATCAAAGAAATCTTCTGCTCTGTTTTGTTTTTAGATTACAATTTCTAACCTCTCTTTTTTTTATATCCGTTTAATTTGTACTTGCGTTTACAAAAGCAAAACGGTCTGTAGTTAGAGTTTTAACATGGAGTTGACAGGTAGGCTGACGAGCATTGTCTAGGACGCAAGTATCCGCTGAATTCCGGTGGTAAGGACCTAATTCAGCATGTCAATAAGGTTTTCACCTGTCACGTATTGCGCTACGAGAAGCTGCATTCTTCTCTAATGTGGGTAAATGCGTTAGTTTTTTGTCCACCGGATCTTGTCTTATGTGGCCACCCATGTCGGCTACAGTAGTCCTAAGCAAACAATCCTCTTGGCTACCATCACAACTCATCCATCTTAATTGGTATCTCCTCTTTACAACCTCCCTTTTTCATTTCTCACTTTTTTTGCGCTGATTATTTATTTTATAAAACGTAACCCATATCAAAAGTTTATTTTTACGAACGGTTGTATCCTTTAAAAAAAATTGTTGAAACCAAAACCATCATTATCTCGATCCCGTCTAAACAACCCAATTGACGGATAATGGCGTCGATTGCTATCACATTATCTGCTTAAACGAGATGAAAATCGTTGAGAAGAGGTATAAAATCCGGCTCATGTATTCAACAGCCTTTAGAAGCTTTATATGCCACTTCCAAATCTTTATACGGTAAACAAAGAAGTTTTCTATAAAAACATTTCTTTCAACGAAGTAAATAAATATATTTCTTCAAACTGTTATGATATTTTGATATCATTCCACTTCCAAAGTATAATAGCAATTCAATAGAACGCACAATGGAATACATTATTCTTGGAACTTCCTATCTTCCATAACATTAATAATTGAAGTAAATATTCCACATTCCAGTTGTGGTTGGCTCTGCATTTTCTTTACAATCTTGTAATTATCTGGTAATTGCCATCCGTATGCATTCGGACAGATGTTCATCGGTGAGCTTCATAGTTGAAAAAGCTGACTCTCAGAGATAAGTTGATAGAAAAAGGCAAATGTACAATACTTATGTAAACATACTAATATCGAATGTTCACGCTACCACAATACTTTCTCTTTATATGAGAAAGTAATATAAAGAATATGAATAATTATTAAATTAATTTTAAAAATAACAATTAATTAGATGGAATTACTATAGATCCATTCATTCGGCACGTTTGGTCCCTGTATTAATCACTCTGTAACTGTTATCAAAAAGGGGTTAATAACAGGTTATTATAAAGTTGGTTATTCGAGGCAGGCAAATACTCATTGGGGAGGCGTCTCTTGTTTTGAAATATCCCTTTAGCAAATTAATAAGAGTTGTGAGTAAACATTTAACTGGAGGGGACTTATTAATATGTAATATAAGTTGAGGAGTGCTGAGCGACCCTTGGGCCCCCACGAGAGTTGCACTAATATTGACTTACTTCTGACATGAACCTATTACAGGGATTGCTCAAATATGGCCCCCAACCCAAGTCCTTCACCCTGCATCCGTTTCATTTCCTTAGCATCCCTAATTTTTAATAATTCGGCTGAATAAATCCCGTTTTGTTTCGGATTATTTCGTAATACGAGCTTAATAAAACATATGGGGTGATAGGGTACGATTTAAATGACTAGTTTAAGTCCAACTGATACTTTTTTTAAAAAAATGTATCCCGTATGTAGGCTTTCCAAAGGTGAAATGTTCGTATTAATTTAAGTTTTTATTACTAGGTCGAGTCGCTTCTACTTTTGGAAGCATCTTTATGGGTTTGAAGCATATTAATAACCTCTAATAATTTATATAAATCAAACATAGGGTTCTGTCATTCTGCCCTTTCAATAAATGATTATGATTCATAACTCCTCTGAATACTTCCATAGGTTGGAGCAAATTATGAAATTAGAGTAAAACATAACTTTACTGATGAAGCGATTAAATAGTTGATATTAGGTTGACTAGTGGTTGTGGTGTTCCTCATTCCATCACTGTCTTAATTCTACTTTTCTTCAATATCACTTATCATTCTCTTGAATTCTTCCAGTTTATTTCGTTGTCAGAGTCTAGTGAGGGTGGGGAAATCTTGTAGTTAGAGTGAAACATAACTTTACTGATAAAGTAAATAAATAGGTGATAATAGTTTGACTAGTGTCCAGTTGTGGTGTTCCTCATTCGATCACTGTCTTGTTTTCTACATTTTCTTTAATACCGCTTCTCATTCTCTTAGTGATTCTTAGTAATGGTAGGCAAATTTACATTTTTTAACTTTTTATTTTCTTTTTTTCTAATCTTTATTCACTCGTTCTGTATTATAGTATAATAAATCTTATATTGAATGGATCAAAAAATGCTATAAAATAGGTATAGGTAATAATTTTATACCTATTACAAACAGCCAAAAGCTCCTTTACTTATTTCATGCCTAGAATTCTTCTTGGGCAGTCAGGTATTTTGTTTTGATGGAGAAATGCTCAAGGGTGATTTTGAAAGACGTCATTTCTCCGTGACATTTCAATGTTTTTGGAAGGAAATATTCTGTGGCTTGTTTATCTAGCCGCCTGGCACGTCTTAGCATTTCCCATGCTGATATACTTAACCACTTAAAACCCTTCGATCGTTCTTTAAAGAAAAAAGAGATATTTACTGAATAATAAAATAGACTTTTAAATTCAAAGTAAATTTATAAGTTATCTGGCACATTATTAACATTAATACGACACTTATAAAAGAAATAAAAATGTATACAAATTCTCTGATCCTATTATAAGATAGTAATGAACATTTTGTTGGTTCCAGGACATATTATAATATAATTGTTATTGCTTCTTTAGTAAATGCATCTTAGCGTGGAATCCCGACTTAACAATATTTGTTACAAAATATAATATAGTTTCAAATCCTAAATATTATCTTGTTATAATCTTTAAATTAATAATAAAATTTATACATAACAAATAAAATATTATTAAATAAAAATTCAATTAATTACCAATACACAATCATAAGAATAAATAATTGGTAAACTATTGGTATTATTTATAATACCAATAGTTTTTAGGAAAATTATATTGACAACAATTAATTGGTTGTTTTGACTGAGATTTTGTGGTAGCACTTCTTAATTATGACTAGATAGGTTAATAGAAAATATCACAATATTGTTACCACAATTTTATCAGTTATATAATCATTTAAAAAATGAACGCCTATCTTGACTATCTTGCTATGATTGCCAATCTTGACTATCTTGCTTTGAACGCCTATCTTGACTATCTTGCCTTGAACGCCTATCTTAACTATCTTGGTATGAACGCGTATCTTGACTATCTTGCCTTGAACGCCTATCTTAACTATCTTGATATAAACGCCTATCTTGACTATCTTGCTATGGACGCCTATCTTGACTATCTTGTCTATCTTGCCATTAACGCCTATCTTGACTATGACTTTGTCTGATTATCTATTTCAATATGAACCTCTAAAAGTTAACCTTTCGATTAATTTGATCACTACCGGGAATAAGATTGTATACAAATTAAACAAACATCTCATACTATTAAATACACTTTAAAATCGGATCTGCAAAAATTATAACTTTGAATTATAGAACTACTACTTTTCCAAAAAGTCAAAGGAGGAAAAAAACTATTAAAATATTAAAAAGAATATATAGCAAATTGTTTTCAATATTTATTTTAATAAGAAAAATACATAATAATCCGTGCAACCAGTGGTTGCACCTTAAGATGGACCGTCAGCATTTACATATAAATATTTATTTCTTTTATAAAATAGCATAAAGAGGGGAAAAAAGAAATAAATAAAA
>KZ652017.1:164781-175651 GCA_001010745.2 Gerris buenoi
TTTTTTTTGTGGAACAGGGGTAGAGTAGAGCATTTTTTTTTCTGAAGTTGCATTCAACATGGGGGACCTATAGAATCGTTTCCCTCAAAATTTTCCCGCCTTTTGATTGTGCCAACTCTAATCTTATAGACTGTAGTTAACTTATACAATCTGTGAACGATTTAATAGGTAATGTTTAGTATATAGACCGGTTCCGACCACTTTAGTTAGTCATCAGTTAACTTATACATCTGTAAACGATTTAATTGGTAATGATTAGTATATAGACCGATTTCGACCACTTTAGTTAGTCATCAATTAACTTATAAATCCGTAAACGATTGAATAGTTCATGATTAGTATATAGACCGGTTTCGACCACTTTAGTTAGTCAATAGTCAACTTATACACCTGTGTAAACGATCTCTAAATTGTTCATAGAATTTGGGAGTGTTAGTTTGTCTTTCATTTGATCTACATTTGAATGTTAGTTACTTAAATTAATTTTTAAAAAGATGTTATTTTAGGGTACCATTTAATCTTAGTAATCATTACCATTTATTCATAGTTCGCTAAAAAGTATATTGTTTCTAAAATATATTGCTTATCTTCCCTTCTAATAATTACACAATTTATTGATTTTAAAATTCACAAACACTATACTATCCATTTTATAAATCTATTGTGATAGTTTTGAGTAGTTGAAGTTTTAATGCATAAAGCTGATTTTCAACTTCTCAACTATAAAAACTTTTTATAAATGAAGGAAGTTTTGTTAAAGTTAGTTTAAAGAATTGTGCAGAGTTTAGAAATCACATATTTTTTATACTTGCCTCTTTTATACTTAAAAAGACGCTAATGTTTGAGTTGTTTTGTTGCGTTTGTACACGTACACACACCGGTAAATATCGGATGTCGTATAAGTAATTAACGTAGTGTCCGAATAAAAGCATTGAGTCTCGTACATAGCGTTCGATTTCTGTGTTGTGAGATCTACGTCATGCGTTCGTTTGAACTTACTTTGAACTAACTGCAATGCTGGAATGCGAAGCATAGTCGCGCTGGATATTTATCGGTCCAGTTTGGCAGAAAGTCCGACAATTCAAAATTTCGGATGGCATTTTTGGCGAATCCGATAATATTGGATGTTCGTGTGGTAGGTACCAATGTAAATCAATGTAATTTAAAAGTGTCCGACTGATTATAACGATAATTTATAGATTAATTAATTTTTAAAAAGATGTTATTTTAGGGTACCATTTAATCTTAGTAATCATTACCATTTATTCAAAAAACAAAACAATAAAGAACATTAATTTATATTATGCGTGTATTCATTTTGGAAGGCAAAATAATATTATTAATTATCAAATAAAAATCTAGAGAACGCAATAATGTAATACAAATTCACGCAATAATAATTTTATGTTTTATGCAATAAAATTCAACAGTATTTAATAGAAACAGCATGAAATTAATATTGTCACAGTGAATTAATGTATTAATAAGAACTAGATGAAAAGAGCAATATGGATTTAATAATAACAAGTATGTATTAGCTAAAATAATTAATATAATGTAAAAACAAATGAATAATTAAGTTTAATAATAAAATGTATGTACATAATGGGATTGTTTATTGGGATTGTTTAAATGGCATTCTTTGGAGNAATAAAAAAAAGTTATGTTTTTTTAAACTAAAAAAAAAATTATGACAATTTTACTACATCACAGTTTTTGGTGTCCTTCTTTTTTATTAATTTTTTTTTATGATTAACATATAATTGCTAAACAGAATAAGTACGATAATAAGCTGGATTTTAATTGGATAAATATGTTAAGAAGACTTAAAATTAGTGTGGAAACTTTAAGTTTATCTTAGTCTCGACGAGTGAAAGTCTGTTTTTATTGATTAAATTTCAACTAAGGTCTAAAAAAAAAACTAGTTTAAACCTTTAAAAAGGTGTATTTATAACATGCAGTTAATATTATGCAATTGAAACTCTAGTTCTAATGAAGATCCATTCGTAGGATTTCCGGGGGAAACTCATATATTTAGATTCGATCCTCGGCACTTCTTTAGATTGTTAATAATCTAAAGAAGGTGTGCGGAATGTTCTTCTTTAAAATGTTACTCCCCTTATAAAATCAGAAGTGTGGTATTCCTTTGTCTTAAAGTACATTGGACTAAACATCCCTTTTTCTCAATAGTTATTTAGTCAGTCATTTATATTCAAAACAAAAATAGGACAGTGACAATCTAAAATCTAAAGAAGTACCTAATCCTCTATATAGGTTAAGTTTTTTTTGTTCAACTAAGTGCCCTTACTTTAACTTACGATATCGAAATAAAACTGTGACGATTTATTTAACTCTTAATTAGTTCCTTGTGTACTTACAATAAGGCAAACTAAAAATTATCGCGAAATATTTATACGAGTATATCTTTTTATACTAGAGAAACGTTGATTTCATTTTTGTTTTATCTATAGTAATTTTAATATTTTTTTTAAAGTGAAAAATCTTTACTTACAGTTAAATAAGTAGAGAGTGGATAAAATACATGAACAAACGTTAGATTAAAAATATAAGTAATTTAACCTTAATATGATTACATTTTAACATACTGTTGAGGCTTGGACTAAAATTCTTTAAAATGTTAAATATAAACTATAAAAAAATTGTTTCATATTTCAATCCATGTCCAATTTGTTTACAAATATTTGTATAAAGTAAATAATAATAGGTATACATGTAAACAATAAAGTACATTTAACTTATTGAGTATATCTGCAATAACGGGGATAATTTACTAGAAAATTTTTTTGTTATTAGATTTTGTTGTCACACTTCTGCCTGCTTTTCCGTGTGTATTATTGGTAGAATTATTTACTAATATCACACTTCTTTCTGCTTTTCCATAATATCTATTATGAGTAGAATTATCTACTAATATCACACTTCTCTCTGCTTTTCCATACGCATTTTTGTTCGAATTTATCTACAAATTAGTAAATTGGTTAAATATTTCAATCCATGCCCAATTTCTTTACAAATATTTACATAAAATAAATAATAATATACATGTACACATACAGATACATTTAATTTATATTAGTATCTTCAATAACGAGCATTATTTACTACAAAATTATTTTGTTATGAGAGATCACACTTCTGTCTGCTTTTCCGAGTGCATTATTCGTAGAATTATCTACTAATATCACACTTCTACCAGCTTTTCCATATCTATTATTAGTAGAATTGTCTACTATTATAATACTTCTTTCTGCTTTTCCAAATAATAATGTATTATTAGTAGAATTATCTACTAATATCACACTTCAGTCTGCTTTTCCATACGAATTATTGTTTGAAATAGCAACTAATAAGTTAATTGGTAGAATAATCTAACAAACAATTTTAGTGATGGCAAGCGGAATTAGTTTCCTGCTGGCGCAACATAACGTGACATTAATGCTGAGAATTTACATGACATTACTTCCACACAATCTCTTATCACAAGTAAGTAATCTAATCAATAATATACATTTGTAGACTAGTATTATATATTTTTTTCTTATATCTCGATGTAAATCAAATATATTGTGTAGGTATGTATTTTATTTATTTCGTACGTCCCGCCAAGCATTAATATTCGGTAGTTTGCAGACTGATACTTTTTACGATAAAACGTAACAATTTCATATAAAACGAAAATAATTTCGATACTTTGAAAATGTATCCAATTTAATTATGTGTGATAGGTGCATTTAAAGTTCTTATATACAGCTACGTTATCTCCGGTTATAAAAACCGGATTTAACGAAACCCACATTGAAAAGATCATAATGATTCTCTACTGATAATTTTATGTTCTTTTGCTAATGATATATCTAATGTTAATATTTCTTGATAATAGCTAGGTAGGTATGTAAATGCTTTTCCACTGACAATGATGTTAAATGCAACATCTATCTAAGAAATCAAATTAAACGAAGCCTTATCGATGTTATGACGGTTTACTATTGATGATTTTATGTTCTGCAAATGTCCAACATGTGTTCTATGTTCTATGTTTGAGATTAATTTGATAAGTTGACGGTTTCTTTTACAACTTATAAAACTATAACATAATATTGAGAGCCGTTAAGCCCGTGGCAACGGGTTAAATTTTGTGTTTAGAAACAAAAGTAAAATTAGACAAATTAATTTAGATAACTTATTATATCTATTTAAAGACCAACAAATAAAAACATTTATTTTTATTGAAATAAATTTGGTTGCCTTAACTTAGCGATAAAAATTAATTTTGAGGTGAGTCGTCAACGTTAGGACACTACTCAATTATATAAATGATTATGTTCTATGTCTTTATATTTTTCTTTTAAAAACTTACTCGAATAAATTAGTGCTTGAATTGTAAACTGCTTTCAAAGGTGTTACATTGTGATCATATAAGGCTGTTATATTTATAAAAGTGTTTTATTTTGAAGACAGTGGCCACAAGAGTCCTAAAACTTCTCTTATTGCCACTGCTTCTTAGACTCAATGTTTCAGGAGAGTGTATGGAGTACATAACCTCGAGTATAAAGACGGGCGTGAAATTAGATGAAATACATACTTTGTGTAGTGTCAACAGATTGCCGGGATTCTCGAAACGACACAAAAGGCCGCTTGTCTTATTACTCTTTTGATTTATAAATAATCTCCAGTGGCATTTTTCCACTTTTTACAAGAATGTAGACAGAAGTCAAAAGAGGGATTAAAGAGATGCTCTCGTAGACTGCATAAAAGTACATTGATCCTAAGCATTCAAGTGGCCCTCAGGGCTCGACTCTTCTTCAAAAAAAAACCTTCCTTATCAAGCCTCCATAGTCCCTTTATATAATCCCATTTGCAAATTAAATCAACCAAGCTATCCTCGTAACAAAACCACGTTAAATTATTAACTCCGCGGAAATATGTGGAATCTCTACAATCTACGCTAAGCCGCATACCTGGCATGTTTCATAGTAATAAATATTGGAATTCATTAATATAGCTGTGGTCCAATCCGACAACTGGTATCCAGGTAGGAGGTTCATATAGTTACCTATACATGCTAGACGTATTNAGAGAGAGAGAGAGAGAGAGAGAGAGAGAGAGAGAGAGAGAGAGAGAGAGAGAGAGAGAGAGAGAGAGAGAGAGAGAGAGAGAGAGAAAAGAGCAGAAAAGAGTCTTGTTTGAGGGCTTTAATTTTTCAGATATGTCGAGTTGCAACTTCTACTCTTGTTTTTTTTCTCAATATTGCCTGAGTCAAGGGGGATAGGCATTTTTCCCCTCTCCCTATAGAAGGAGTGAGAGAGTATATATAAAGGGGGAGGATTGAGGGTTGATAATTAAAAAAAATATGAGGTCAAAGGCTGGCTTGTCCTTGCGTTGGTTGAGCTAGGGGGTAGGAGTAAGCATGCGCAGTGGTTAAGGGGGGAGTGGTCGCTAGGAATGGCGCCCCTTCACCGACATATTGAACAGAACCGAGGGGGAACAATCTCCCCCTGCTCACCTGCCTTCAATAACCCCTACCTCTTACAATACACTGAGCCCCCTTACTCTCACTTCATCTAACCTTTTCGCACACTTGGCACCGCTACTCTAGACTTAGTCACGTCACTCTTCTTGAATTTATTGTTCATTACACACCAGGGAAGGGTGGGGGGGGGAGGGGGTAGAGGGAGCGACCCTTCTGATCGCTTCCGCTTCTCGTCTATACATAATCCTCTCAAGTTTCTTCTTAGTTCGTTTTATTATTATAATTATTATTATTCTAGGTTGTCTCATGTGCCCTTGTTTATAAGCAGAGCGCACAGCAAACTAAGTAAGTTACAGCTGATAGCTTCAGATTTAAAGTGAAAACAAATATTATTAGTTTTAATTCTCAAAATAGAGAAAAAAAACCCACTTAAATGTCTTATTACACCTTTAACTTATTATGATCTATCTAAGTGTACCCTGTTGTAATTGCATTGAGGTTGGATCCTCAAGTGGGTAAAAAAAATAACTCTTTAGTTCAGTGTAGGCAACGTTTTGACCTCGTCGGTCCTTTTCAAGCCTAAATTACAATACTCTTTATTTTTATTTATAAAGTTGCATACACAGTGTCCTGTTCTTCCAGATCACATGATAATATTATATAAATTTTTAAAAACACCTTGTCATTAATAAATAAAAAGAGGTCGAATAAAAAATAACGTAAGGTCGAAATGTTGCCAACACTGAACTATTTACACTGAGTTATTTTTTTACCCATTTCAGGACCCAACCTCAATATATCATTAACCTATGTAATAAGATAAAACCAATTAAATTGGTGTAAACCAAATTTCTAAGTTTTCTAAACTCCAAGAACATAATATTTACAAATCTGCGGTACCACGAAGCCATACCGACGAATCTTCTAATTCCTTTCACATTCTTGGGGGATGGATAATTCTCGATTGCCGCAACCTTTTCGGGAGCTACATGGAGTCCTTCCACGTTTAAAACATACCCCAAATACTTGAGCTCTGCCCTACAGAAACATGATTTTTCCCTGTTGATAGTCAGGTTTGTATCCTTAAGCCGTGTCAACACCTTGTTCAGTATATCTAGATGTTTGTCTAAATCCGCAGAGACTACGATGATATCATCTAGATATACAAAAACATAAGGCTCTAAGTCACTTCTAAGCACCTGATCAATAAAGCGCTGCCAAGTAGCAGGAGCATTATGGAGTCCAAAGGGCATACGGTTAAATTCTAAAAGTCCCCTTCCAGGAACGGTGAAAGATTTTTTTCCTTCGAAGACTCCTCCAACTCAACTTGCCAGTACGCAGACTTAAATCTATAGACGACAACCACTTCGCATCCCTAAGCTTGTCTAAGATAACATAAATATATGGAAGCGGATAGGCGTCTCTCTGTGTTACTCGATTAAGCTTGCGGTAGTCCACACACATTCGAAAGGAGGTCTTGTCTTTTTTCCTAACAAGAACTAAGGGAGAACTCCAAGGGCTCTTTGAAGGTCGAACAATGCCCTGAACTAAGAGATCATCTAACTGACGATGAAGTTCTTCAGAAAGCACAGGTGAAATCGGATAATACCGTTGCTTTACTGGTTTAGCTTCTCCTGTGACAATTTTATGGGTTTCAATCCAGTACCTGCAACAGAGTCATTCTTGTCTAACAATTCGTGAAGCCATGAAGTCTAGTCAGGGGTCAAGTGAGCTGTCTTTATGTCAGTGTTTTCAACGTCTAACACATCTATCTCATCTAGTTTCACATCACAGAACCACCATGAGCTACTCTTAACATCAAGAATAATTTCAAACTCCTACCAAAAATCTACTCATAAAATCAAGTCTTTAGGAAAAGATGGTATACTACTATAAATTAAATCCTCCTAATTTTATTCCGTAACTTTACTTCTACCATAACTTCTCCTAAAATGTCAACCTTCCTACCATCTGCAACTACGACAAATTTAGTATTTAAGGAACGTAAAATTGCACCAGCATCCTTAAATGCACTCCAACATTTGTCACCAATCAGAGAATGAGTTACACCAGAATCCAATAATCCTAACCACTTTTGATTATAAATAGTCACAGACAGAAATATCCTTGAGTCGCTACTTTTATTCTCAAAAGCATAATATGCTTACGGTTTCCTACAGAAACCGTTTACAATTTTTAACCTCTTATCAAATTCAGTCCTGGTTGTTTTCGGGAAAATCGACTGACGTGACCAACCAGTTATCTCGGGGACAATTTTTGGTTTCCCGCCTTCTCTTTTGAAGAATAAGTTTTGCGGCATTTGGGGCATTGAGGCCTCTTTAATGCCTCAGTACCACAACAGTAACATTTTACTACTCCTTTTCCCTTCTTAGGACATAATCTAAATATATGGTTTTGGTCACCGCAAAACCAACATTGTCGAGATGGACCCTCTGACGGCGATAAGCTACACTCCTGCACTGAAGTCTGACTCGAAAGTTCCTAAGCACGGCCTTGATAAGCCTAAACAAGGCTTGATAAGGCTCTAAACAATCTCTCTGAGAGCTGGTTGTAGGTGGCTTGTATTCTTGAGCCCTCTTCCGGCACTCCTCTAATTATAAGAGTATGTTTCTAATTTTTTTTTTTTTTTTTTAGGATATTTAGATAAACGACGGAATAAGTTTAACATGGTTGCGACGTACAAATTTATCGGCTCATCCGCACCCTGAGACCTTTCCCTAATTTCCTTCCACTACTTATCATCGTAATCGTCTGACCTAAACTCTGACTTTAGACGGTTAGTTAATTCGTCCCAAGAATTAATATTAATATCGTTTTTATATGCCCGAAACCAGATCAGGACGGGATCAAAAAATAATTCTACGGCTGAATTCCATAGATCAGTATCCGTCACATTCCTAGCCACCTTCAGTTCGGAGACTCTTTCCAAGAACGCACTTAGGCTCAAACCACGTCCTTCTCCTGAATAATTGACGCCTAATCAGCTATGGGTATTTGTTGTGCAATCAGGTGTTTTACAATGGGCTGGATGTCTGTGTTCATTGTACTTGTATTTGGAGTACCAGGTGTTCTCAAAACCTTCCACATTTCACTCACCGTACTCAGGCCTATCACTCCTCGAACCTTTAATTCCCACTCAATACCATCTTTGGTTAATCTTTCTGGATCCATCGTTACAAAAATAATAGAAAGTTAACAAAATAAGAAGTTAAAAAAAACTAATACATATTAACAGAGATAATCCTAACAACTTGGTAAGATTCTAGTTAATTAAGAAATGTACCGGTCAATTGAATACATACAATGAAAAGAAATGGTGCTCAATATAACAAAAATCATAATAATAAAAAAAAAAACATAACATAATAACAGTTATCAGTTAATTAATTAAATTGCCACAGGCAAAATCAAGAATTCTTCCAGCCTTACTGGACAAAAAAAATATAATTGCCAAAATTGAGAATATTTAAAATCAAATAATTATATTTAGATCTAGTTTTAAATCATACAAATATTCAGAATGAAAAGAGATTAAAATCTGTGTATATAGGAATACATATATAGTACCGACTATATTTATTTTAATAATAAAGATAAGACTGACATTAATGTATATTCTAATAATAACGATACTTCCTTATAAATATATATCAAAACAAAAGAAAAAAAAAAAAAATCATGAAATAGCCAGGTATAAAAATGAGATCTAATTCGTTATCAGTGATTCTAGATTGTAATATGTTTAGTCTTACTCCAGTCATCATAGATGTTATACATAGAATTATAAACTTTTAAACACAAAAAAATAAATTCTTCATTAAAATAAAATGTTTTTTTTTCCAAATAATTATACTTAAATTAAATTTATATAAAGTGAGTGACTGTGGTTTACNAATCTATGAATTGATTAAATTTTTGTCAACATACATATTATTCTAGTTACATTAAATAATATGGAAAATATTATCCTAAATTCTTAATTTAAAAATACAGTAAGGATAAAATTATCTATAGTATTCCTAATAATCATATAAGTATTTACACCACATAATTATTAATTTATTTTCACTCTCTCTCTCTCCTGACGCTTCCTCTTCCACCTTCCACCTGAAAAACCTTACCTCAAAACCAACATTTCCACCATCTCTTAGTCTCGGGCGTCCCCTCAACTAATCGATTCAGATCCTGGGCAATCCTATCGATCGATCCGTCCATCAATCGATATCCTTGCCCACAATGTAGCGGGCGATTCAAAATTGCACCGTTACAACTCTAAGAACATAATATTATAGTACCTACCAATTAAATTGGTGGAAACCAAATTTCTACTTTTCTAAACTCCAAGAACATAATATTTAATCTGTAAGTTGTTTCTTAGGTCTTAAGGTGGGTTCACAGCTGTGGAGATGTATTCGTTGGTTTCCCCCACGCCGTTGTAAGGTTATAAACAAAGGCAGCCGATAAAATTAACAAATAGTTTAATTTACGCTATTATTCATAATTATTCCTTCATTAACTTCTATGCATCAAACATAATTTTAATGCAAGTAAATGCATTGGCAGTATTATGTTTAAGTTATGATCTTTCACGGATTCTTTCAAGATCACAATCACCATCAAAAAGATGAGTAAAATGGTTGGATCCTTCGTCCTGTAATAACCTGATCATGTGATGATCGGATAGTAAAAGAAACAGTCAAATAGTAATCGATAAAAGATATCACGGATGAAGAAGATGATAAGGGGAAAAACTTATGGTATGTTCTGAACGATATTGTTATTTTACGTCTCTATATTTGAGATGCATGATGTTAAAAAAAAACCCTACTTCAAGTTGATACAGCTATAATTTGATTCTACTTATATTGGATATAACCTTTGTAAAGAAGAGTGGGGTATTTATATTGAATATATATTGTTTTCAACATATACGCCGGGTGATATTATTAGATAGGAAAGTAATAGGGCGAGGAATGTACGAGGCAGTTTCACTTTACGTTTCCTCGTAGTAAAAAACCCTTAATAACTATTATACCTTAAGGGGCGTGGGTGAGCGAGCGAAGGGGAGAGGTAATAATAACGTATACCAGGAACTGCTTTACTCCCTTACCCTCTACTACAACCGTACTCTTTAATTCACGGAAAAAATAACAACACAAACTTTAGTTCATGAATCGACGGCACAACTTGGTAAAACCCGGGTTTTATAAAACTCAAAACTTTTTTCGGATCCTATACATTATAATAAAGTTGATGATGTACCCCGTATATGCTGGCCCGGACTTTAAGTGAATGGCGCCCTGGGCTACTCACGCTTTGGCGCCCCCCCCCCCCCCAGAGTAGTTATCAACTCTTTAC
>KZ652017.1:177725-187919 GCA_001010745.2 Gerris buenoi
TTGTTTGTAAAAAAATTGTCTTGGAAAATTTTGCGCCCCCCAAAATCTGGCGCCCTGGGCTATAGCCCAGTCAGCCCATTTATAAGTCTGGGCCTGCGTATATGGCTTTCCCATTTTTCAAAAACAACAGCTTGAGGAAGCATGTATTTCAACGTTTCGCTCCTACCTAATGGAAGTGTCTTCACTGTGTCTGGACAAAGAATTAATACAAGTTTTTTTTTTTTTTTTAGATCATATATAACAAACAAAATAAATAAACTCAAATATATTATTTTAATCAATAGTGTAACGATTGAACTTTATTTTGATACAGTAAAAGTATTGAAAAAAATCTAACATTAATATCGATTCTTAATCAGCATTGTACACATTGTGCACTCGCCCAGCTATCAATGAATCAATGATTCTTAATCAGCGTTGTACACATTGTGCACTCGCCCAGCTATCAATGAATCAATGATTCTTAATCAGCGTTGTACCCATTGTGCACTCGCCCAGCTATCAATGAATCAATGGTTCTTAATCAGCGTTGTACACATTGTGCACTCACCCAGCTATCAATGAATCAATGGTTCTTATTCAGCATTGTACACATTGTGCACTCGCCGAGCTATCAATGAATCGAGGCGAATCAAGGTCGTGGGTTCGATCCCTCGCCGTGATGCTCTGATTTAAATATCTCTCTAATGACCACACCATACCCACTTCGGCGGTCTATGTTCAGGTATGATGTGGGAAATGGCTGGAAATCTCCACCACGGGGTTAGTAAAATGAGCCCAATGTGGCCTGATTGCTAGATTCGAACAAGTGGTTCGTCCTTCCCGTCTAGCTACTACAACTAATCAGCATTTTAACATTTGAACCAAATTTTAAAAGTGGTTTCTTGAGCAATATTCTCTTTTTTTTAAGTTTAGAGGTCTCAAAATGCATTATAATAACTACCAAAGAAACAATTTATTTCCAATTATAACAACATAATGCGATAAAGCAAAACAATGGGTTTGAAATTGAAGGACACAGATAAAAATGATAAGGTATTATTAAAAAATGAGTAATACAAATGATAATTGTTTAATATTTAGTAATAAAAAAGATATAAAAGTAATTCACACTACTCAATTTGAAGAGAAGAGCTAATACTGTCCAATAGACGTCCACATTTTATAACAATTTAACTAATAAAATAAAAATTAAAACAGAAATAAACAAAATAAATTTTTTATTTTTTATCGAGATGAGTAAAATGCTTCGATCAATTTAAAAATTAAATATTTACATTATTTAAGTATATATTATGTAAATATACTTATTGTTATTATTTTTTTTTTAAAAAACCTTACAATTTCTGTAATTAACCGTTTTTGGTGTTATTAAATAATGGTATTTTATCTTCCTTCTTAAAAACTTAAGACAAATATCCGCTTTACCTTTAAGACGTAAGGATGGGTTGAATTTATAGATACAACTCAGCTGGGAATGAAGAATCCAAATAAACATTTGGAAAAATGCGTCAATACTTTGACAAATCTTGTCGTTACAAAGTTATTAGACTGTTTTGTTTTGTCGATTATAAGAATGCAGTTTTAGAATATTTTGGTATTGTTGCTCGAGCATGTTCACCTTATTCTTAAGACCGTCGTTCATCACATGATAGGCTTTGACGCAATTTTTAAGTGCGGCGTTTTCCTCTGCCAATTTATTCATATCTTTGCACCTCTGAATCAAACCGGAATTTTTGACAACTTCGTTCTTATATTTCTTTTCCATTTCTTGATATCTCATCAATAATTGCTCCGTCGCTTGTAAGTCCTGACTGTTTTCTCTGTTAATCTTCGTATCTTTTACCTCGTTTTTCGGTGTGTTTACATTTCTTAAGCTAGGCCCATTTTCAGTAGTTTCGTTTTCGGTGACAGTTTTACTCGCATTTTCCGGAGATGTATTTGATTTCTCGACTGCGTTGGTTGTAGCATCATCGATACCTTCTGTGCTAGTAGAGACCATTTCTTGAGGATCAAGTTGACATCTGACGCCAGAGGAGGAAGTATTTCGTTTCGTCTTATAATGTACTTCTGCAACCGGAATATTTTCGCTATGTTGAGCAAGAAGCATTTGTTTGAGCTTCGTTTCCAATTCCACGTTCTTAGCCACAAGCATATTAATCAGTTCTTGGTTGCATGTCGATGTATCCGAAGGTTTCCTACGTATCTTCTTAGAGAAATCAAAAGGTAAACTGACCCCCGCGAAAAAATTGCCGGCAGTAACATAGCACATTTGATAACAGGTTTTTTTCGTCAGATGCAATCCTTCTGTCGGAAAGTTAATTTCTCCGCTGTCTTTTCCGCTGTCAACATTCACGAAAGAAACAAATTCTCCTAGCGTAGACCATCCGACGGGGTACATAGCTATCCGATCTCCCAGTTGGGATATGGTTCCCGTTCGGAGCATGTACTTGAATCTTATAGGTGATCCCAAACAGTAAGACGATTTAAGATCTATAAACACGACCTGAGAAAACGGGTTACCCTGCAAAGAATTACCATCTTCCGTGAGGACGGCTACCGACGAACCTTCGGAAACACTTCTTACCCTGACGTCCTCCATATAGCGGATCAAAACTGTCCCTAACGAATCTAAACACTTACTAATCTGTCGTGTATAATCGAGCCTCATATCTTATCATGTTTATCACTCAAGATACACCTTTATCTTTATAAATGAGAAGGCTTTATCTATACTATTCCTCTTATAGTATGCGTCATATTTATTTTTTTACAAGATAAGTTTGAACCTTGATTATTCTGCATTCAAACCTGAAAATAACCACATAGTAGTTAGTATTATTTATTTGTCTCAAACACAATGACCCTCAAAGGCAATAATTAAGATGAAAATAAATGTTACCATAACCTTTAATAAAGCCTTATACAAAATTTTTTTTTTCTTTAAAATAAGATTATATGTAGCGTTGTAAAGGCATACTTATAAAATGCATAAGCACATAAGAAATAAATTTCAGATAAAAGATTTTTAAAAAATCATAAAAAAATTGTTTTGTTTTAAATTATCAGCAATTTACTGCAGGGGAGTTTCACAGAAATATCACGCAAACTAAAAAATAAACAGTTATGTAATAACAATAACAATTAATATAGATNATATATATATATACTGACACACACATAGAAGAGGATTATAAGGTTTTAAATGGAGGTTGGTCAGAGGAGGCTGGGCAGGACAGTAATATATGGGTGCCTGCGAATGACGCTACCCCATTTATTAAGTTCTGACCCACGGTCACCCACCACTATTTCACTTAACATAATTTTAACAGTCCACATCCACAGAAATATTATACACCCTGACCAAATGCCATGGATAACATCACGTACACTCTCCCATTTCATAAATTTTATTATACTTTCCTACAAGGACGAATAAAGGTTTTTTTGTGTCACATTATAAATGTTGATGTATAAAGTTAAGGATCAATACTTGATAAAGATTGTTTTCATTGGTTGGAAAGTTGTTTAAATTGATGTATTATATTCGACCCATTAAGCCCGTGGCAACGGGCTTACTTTTATATTTTCGAAAAAAAGGAAAACTATGAAAATTAAGTTATATAATTATTTAGATAAGTTATTATATTTATTTAAAGACCAACAAATCAAAACAAACTATTTACTGGAATTAATGCGGCTGCCTTAGCTTAGCAACCATTCATTTCGAGGTGAATCGTCGCGGTCGTCGGGACACTTCTCGATCATATAAATGATAAATGATAAGTAGAGTTAAAGCTGAAAGAGAACTCTTTTTAACTCAACAAAGTATATAAGATAGACAAGGGATAGAAACTAATTAAGTGTAAGGCGTAGATTGCACTTTGAGGCACTTCTTTAGATTGTTACTCTCTTTAAAAAGAAATCAGAGGGGAGTAACAATCTAAAGAATGTGTACAGAATGTTATTCTTTAGACTGATATTCTCCTTATAAAAACAGAAGTGCGATATTCCTTTGCCCCAAAGTACATTGGACTAAACATCCCTTTGTCTTAATAGTTAGGCCCTCCGCACACGGAGCAACTCAAAAAAACTGATTACGAACTCAAATCACCAGGTGGCTATGAGTTTTAACCTGTGTAATTGAATGGGACACCGCACACGGAGCAACTAATTACAGACTGGGTTTGCTTTCTGTCAACTCAAAAATGACTGGAGTTTCCAGTTGAGTTTGTTTTGAGTTGCTCCGTGTGTGGAGGGCCTTATTTTTTTGTGGTAATTTATATTCTAAAACCACATAAGGGAGTAACAATCTAAAGAAGTACCGAGTTCAAAAATACAGCGAGCAATTTCGTACACTGGCAGTAGACTTACAGGCTTAAATTTCTTGATGTTCCTAAATTTATTTAAATAATTAAATCCGAGTTTACACGCTCAAAGTAAACTTGGTCCAAGTCAGCTTTGACACTACCTTGATGCAACTTGGATCGTTTAAACAGGGTATTCAAGTTAACTTGGACATCCTCAAATTGAATTGGACGGGGTCTATCTTTTTTGTGATCAAAGTAGACTTCAAACGAAAACAAAAATGGCACCCTCCAGACAATTATGAGAAAGAGCTGTCAACAAAAATGACAAAGATGTGAGGTTGAGCCGGGTTTTGTTTACAAGAAGGTTATACATCACCACTGTTTTAAAACTTACTAAGTACAATTTAAGTGGAAAGTTCTAGAGGAAAAACATTTCACATAATCTATCCTAACCCTCTATAGTGTGTCAAAGTTCCACTACTTGGACCGTGCAAACCATGCTTCAAAGTTCCATTAACACTTGGACTAGTTAGATTTGAAGTTACTCGGGCCAAGTGTACTTTCATCGTGTAAACCCAACAAGAGGAGATAATAATTGTTTGGGAGACGAGTAAATTACAGCATGAGTAGAAGAGAGAAATTTTTTCAATCTGAGTTTGCCATCGAAACTGTGCAGTTATGCCTTAACTTTATAGCACCTATGCTCCGGTTTACCTGTCAGGTATAACGCGACGTGTATGGCCTGCTTAACATCCCCCGTCGTTGCTTTACCCGCACTATGCACTATAGCTCGGAATTATGATATTTTATAGTGCATAAAAATTAAAACGTTGCATTTCTGTTAAGAATAATATGCTTAAAGAACTTGAGACTAAACAACATTGTTAGTTTTCTATAAATAATTCTTTTATAGGTAATTTATTGTATAAACTACAACTACTATTTACAGGATTTTTGTTTGGTTGTGGACAAAAAATAATTTCGCAAAACACAATAGACATTTTTTGTATATTCGTCCAATAGATTGAGAACGATACTGGTTTCAAATATGTAATATGACCGTCATCTTGAATAAAAAAGGCTGATTAGAAAACCCTTAAACAAATTTTATTATATGTCTAGTGGAATTTTTTCCGAAGATATCGTCATGTCGAATTCTGGAACGAAATCGTTAACCAATATAGTATATCGTAAAAAGATATAGTCTAAGTCTACTATTGCACTTTGTAATACATAATAAAGTTAGTGTAAAAATTTTGAGGTGATTGGATTAACGGTTCTTGAGATTTTTGCTGACATACAAATAAACGTTTCCTCATAGTATAGTTAGATTTACATAGTTTGGATGATTTTCGGTAATAATTTATTCCTTGATTAAACATGAAATGAATGGGTAACTTTATTGCTTCGATGTCTAGTATATAAGTTAATATTATGTGTATTGCGTATAGTTTAAGCCTAAAAGAAGTATAACAGAACTATGGATATTAGTGATGACAGGTATACATGATGACTATTTGTTGCCAAAAATTCCTTAAGGACATTCCTGGGATTCCAATAGTCATTAGAAATGTTCGTGTTTGCACTTTAGTTTCAGGTAAGAGGGCTAATTACTTGACCAGACCGATCCCCTGATAAAATACAAGTCTAAATTGGAAGAGGAATAGGAAAACTAATTAATCTTTCTATATAATTAAAAAAGTTTTATAAACAAACAAGTTTAGTGAGAGTGATATATGCAAAACTGTGTGTGAGGCAGAGTGAGGGAGNAGACGGTGTTGAGCGGAATATCAAGGGAACTGTGACTTCATTCCCGAGGCATGAGGTAAGCGATCCAACCGGACAAATGTGGTACTTAGATTTGAAATCTGTCATTTAATTCCTTAAACTACCACTAGATGCAAATATATTTTTATAATAATTCTAATACCTATTACGTACTCTATACTAATCAGCGGCCGCTTTTCGGGACTTAACGAGCGAAGCGAGTAGGGGACAGAGCCCCCTAGTTCCGAATTAAAATTAAATTGCAGAGAAGTCAAGACTCGCAATGTAGGAAAATGACATCACGATGTTTATTGCTTTCCGTATGTGAATGTTATCGTTAATTTGCACAACACCATTTAGGTGTTGTGCCAGGTTAATAAGATATTGCATTTTAATTAATTCGATCGATTTATTTTAAGCTCAAAATGGTAAAAGGACTAAAACGAAAAATGTACGAGCGGAATAAGAAATATTTATTAAGAGCAGAAGACTCTGGTACGAGTCAGGACTGTTGAGTTTTGCCCCTGAGGAAAGATCCATGTGTAAACACTAGCTGGACTGGAGGCATTATCAGAATCTGAGTTAGGTAAATAGAGGTGACTTGTCGTGATCCAACAGGGACAGCCTGTGGTCACGATCCAGTCTCGTCTTGGAATCTCGCCTCATCTTCCATCAATTGCATTAACACATCCACAGATGGAGAAAGCTTCAACTCTGCTTTATTTCGGTAATTTATTCATTATTCTGTCGATTCCTTTTTAGTTACATCTATAGACAAAAGTGTATGCGACATTAATTTTCTTTCGATTTTATTTTATTTTTGTGGTTTTTAATTTCAAACTCTCAGTCTTAAGTTAATGTGATGTGTGTGATGTGCGTGTTAACCCGTGATGTCCTAGTCCTAAGGCCAGCCTAAAGGCTCCCATACGCGATTTAACATTTTGCGCAAACATGATATCGGGCACATTTAGGCCTTACGCGTCGAACATCATGTTTGCGGGAACATCATACAGCCCCATACATGGTCAAAATTTTTCCGTGTATGGGGCCTTAAGGGCTTAAACAACTACGTATTTAATGAATGACTCTTGGTATGTGTGCAGCTCCATCATCTGTCTAAACCTCATCATCAAACACATAACCACACACACACATACATATCCAGTTAGTTGCTACTTTACAAAAGCAGCTTCCCATTTATATGGAGATGCTGGATGAACACCGAGTAAATTGGTGCCCGATCCGGAAACTGAACCCAGATCTATGGTCACCATACTATGACCGCCCAATGCTTTTTAACATTATTAATAGAAGAAGTTAGTGCTCACCTACAAGAACTACCGAAGCCCCATCTAAGGTAGCATGTCATATTTTTAATTAAAATAATATACAATATATGTTGCTCTGATGAGAGTCACAACATGAAATGCCCCAAGTTGTCACTTTTACTTTTGAAAATACTTTCAGCATTGGAGGCGAAATGACGGAGCTTAAACCCATTGTTATATCGTTAACATTTCATTATGACATTCACCACAGAAGCCTATGCATGAAATAACATCTTGTATTCTTAAAACCGCATGTTTAATACTGTGTCATAATTGTAACCGTTTTTAACTAAGTTTGTTTTTCTCGATTTTACTTTCTCATATACTTAGTATATCTTGAAAGAATGTATTGCGATGTCGTTAAAATTAAATTCTGAGATTTTTTACGTTATAATTTCCCCTGACAAAAGTGTCAGGCTCTGCTGTAGCTGTAGACGACAGACAGACATTTTTAAAAACTACTTTTTTGAGACCTTTAAGTAGGTAAATCTTCGTACCCTATTAATTCTTTTTTCTTGTACGTATATGGCACAATATTAAATGGATATGATTTTATTTAAATTCAGTCTTACTACGAATATGAGAAAGTTTATTTCTAGGTTGGCATACCGATTTATTAGGTTATAAACAAACTAAACTCTCAAACAAAGGGCTACCAACAGACGTAAAATATATAGCCCTAAATCTCTTTTGTACTCAAACACACATTGATTGATATAAACGTATTTATTCGAAATAAATATCCCTATTTTCACCTATTATTAAAAAAAAAAATTAAAAAAACAACGGAAAAACAAACCCGAAAAAAAAAACGAAATAAAATATACATCAATTTTTTTCCAAGAAACTGAAACCTATCTGCTCTTCAAATCCTTTTTTTTATGCTTTAAATAATATTTAAATTTCGATGAAGTTTATTCTTGACTTTCTGCATTAAACTAGAATCCGAATTGTAATAAGAATCTTTAAGTAATCCAAAAGAAATTATTCAAGATAGATCTACTTTTAAATTTTCCTAAGCGCTTCGCTTTTTNCTTGAAAGAATGTATTGCGATGTCGTTAAAATTAACTTTTATCATATCGTTTATGATCATACAAGAAACCGTTTTTGTAACATGCTTTATCAAAATGGAGAAAGAAATAATAAAATCAATAGACCAGAGGAGAGTGGCACATTCCTGTCCATTTTGATGGGCAATATCATTTCACTGATTTGCATGGTCCTGTGAGTACATTATTAGTTAGAAGACCAAACATCAGCTAAATAGTTTCGTTATTCAAATATTCCTCCAAATGTAATCTATCAAGTGACAAACTAACATCACTAGGATTTTTGGTCTACTAACTAATGTTAGAGTCAAGATCATAAACATCACATTGTCCACCAAAATGGGTGGGACATGGCCACTCTCCTCCGGTCTATTGATTTCATTATTTCTTTCTCCATTTTGATAAAGAATGTTACAAAAATGGTTTCTGGTATGATCATAAACGATATGAAAATGAAACTATCAGGTTACAATTATCACGAAGTGTTGAACATACGGCATAAAGATAAAAGATGTCATCTTAGTGCTCATTCTGTATATTTTTTTAAAAAGCCAATGACAAAGCTCAGTACAGCAGACAAACTTTGCCGTCCATGTGTTCTTGGAGGATACCAAAAATTAACTCGGACATCAAAATTCTAATTTGATACAAGTCAATCTCTTTAACGCACGCTATCTCCTAGGTCCTAGACTAAGAAGAAACTCCACAGAACTAATTCTATCAAAATTATTCGTGAAGTATACTGCCAAAAAAATCGTTATTTTAGCTAAGCTTAAGGCTTCGGATACAATACAAGCGGTACGTGGCAGAGTGATCAGCGGCGCTGGCTACAGCGCAGTTCACCGGTTTACCGCTTTTATTTTCGCTATAGGAGCGAAAATAAAAGGCTAGGTGGTATTTTCTATCAGTTTCCTGCTATTATCAACTAAAAAGACTGGCTGTGAGCGGTAAGATATTTTGCTCAGACGCTTGTTCTTGTTGTAGCCGGCCGTCCTCTACTTTCATCGTAGTCAGTGCAAAACATAAACGTAAGCGGCCTTGCTCTGCCACTTTACCGCCCACCTCTCGTATTACATCCGGGGCCTAAAGCACGAATTCAGTCAGTAGAGCCAAAATGGGAGCACAAGGTGTCAGCATACAATTTAGTTTTGCCTTATAATTTATTTCCGATCTAATTTTCTGATAGGAGAAAGAATTACAAGAAACATTTATTTAACGCAAACATACTAGGCGTTCAGATTGCTTTGAATCCAACGTTCCGAACCTTGGATAATGAAGTCTGTCGGCTGAGTTCCTCAACAAACAACAATTATTGAAATCACAGATACAATAAATCAATGTATCCATGGATAGATAGATAAATGTATACATAACCGATTTAAATATATGTATATAAAAAGCTGCTTATGATTTATGTTAAAATAATATTTTGATAATCTTCTTACACAACACTTACAAGCAAGACAACAAACCTTACCTATTATTATACATATATAAACAAGATTAAAATTACCATAACCTACTGTGAACAGTACTAAATCTCAACACCAGGAAAATAAAAGAGATAAATGGTAAAATTATTCAAGATGCTTGTCTCAGGCCCGCAAGAACCCTTCTCAATATCGTAGCTTTCTTAACTTCTTTATTGATCTTTAGTATAGTATTATACAAATGTTTATTTCTAAACGGAGACCATTTTAACTGTTGAATGAATCGTTGGGGTATTGAAATTAATTACC
>KZ652017.1:205892-219624 GCA_001010745.2 Gerris buenoi
GAGGTCCCGTGGTTCGAGTCCCGGTGCGGGGGTCTATTTTTCTCTGTATGTCTCCCGTAGTTATTGATAATTGTAATTTGAATTATTTAAAATTTAATCTTTTGGTAGTAAGAAAACTTAAAAATTGAAATAATGTTATATTTAATTATGTATTACGTAAATATTAGATCACATTCCTTGAAAATTGAAAAAAGAGTGTAAAATTTGATTAAACTTAGTTAACTCTGCTAGTGATTGTTCACGTCTTGAAACAAACTAACTCTAATAGATCATACAGATTTCCGCTTAGTAGCGCCCCTTTAAAATCAAAAAACTCAATGGACCTCTGTACCCCGGAGGTACTCTGTGCCCCGGTCTCCCCTACATCTGATGATAGAGAAGACACAAACGTACAATTATTGTCTCCTTCAGACTTTGGATTTTGGAATCTGACATCCCTACTTACTTTGCATTTTAAGAATTTCTTCCCTATTTTAATCTCTTTTCTACCTCTAGCTCTTGAAATTTCTTTCCCTTATCTAATAAATGTACGGTTTTCCTATACTTTTCAATTTCACTACGGAATATGTCAAAAGAGTTTCTCGTGCCTCTCGTGCCTCATAAACAATACCCCCTATACTGTTTTCGATAAGAGAACCAGAGAAAGGGAAGTGATAATGAATCGAAAGATAGATTGTCTAAAAACTATTATTATTAGCAGGTTAATCTAAATTACTAGTGTTGATTCAATAACACACGCAAGAATATACAAATCAAGAAAATGAGTTATTTCAAAGCTACTCTTATATTTATACTCTAACATTTATCCAATATATTTAGTTCAGGAACGAAAAAGGAAAGAGGAATTCTCCTCTTCAAAATATATCCTCCTCTTCTTGAATATATTCATATATTCTCTGTTTATTCAACATTCTGCATAATACTTCAAAAATAATTTCAAACAATTAAATACAAAGTGTGTCACTTGTGTCATAAAATAATAATTATATCTACGCTTATAATCAACAATTTAATTTATTTTACCTAATAATTTTCTTCCTTTTTATATTGGCTATCTAAATCAGTACAACGACTTATATTTCATTTTTGCTATAGCATCTATGGTCAATAATCTTCTTACAGAATTAATATATTAACTTTTACATTTAAATAGTTAGGTTAGTATAATATTAAGTGTAAATTCTGGGTAATTTCATGTGTATCTACATGCAAATAAATATTATAAATAACTTTACAAGCCAATATTGATTAGTATAGTATAGTGAATTAGAAAAATAAACAGTGACAGAAGCCAAATAAGGAAGGTAAAAAAAAATGTTGGAATCAAGAAACAGCAGAGGAAACGACAACTAAGAAGAAACAAAGACAGAAGCTAAATCAAGAAGGATTAAAAAGGTCATGATAAAGGATGATAAGGGAAGACATGATTCAAAACACAGTCAAATTCAAGAGTCATCCTCAGTCGAATGGATAACTAGTCGATGATAATAACAAATGAAGCGGTAAAGCCGAAAGTATGAATTTTAATTATAACTGCAAATGTATCAAGAGTATGAACAAGACATACTGAACTTGTTACATCAAGTAAACATCAAGACACACCACGCCCCTGAAGATGCTTCCAGTAGTGGAAGCGTCGGACTTTATCCCCTTCGTGACGCGGATTTCTCCGGAAAACCAAGTTGTTTATTACGAGTCTACCCGCGGAAGCCTTCGCACCAAGTCTAGAGTGTGATTAAATAAACTAATGATAAAATAATGCGCTTTGTCGACTCAAATCGTGATGTAACAGCATTAAATTATTCAGCTTATAAATTATGATCCATATGAAATGTATGCTCTTCGAAATCTTCCCATCCAAAAGAGCATTTTCAATTAACATGAAGAGCGTGCCTTACAAAGGTATTTTTTTTGTAGTGACTCTATAGTTCTTTCTTCACTCATATTTCATTTGGTTACTAAGTGCAATATTCAATCCTCAAGTGGGACTTACGGTGATAGAATTTGTCGAATGGCATTTTGATTTAGAGATCATCCTAGCATCAGTGACAACATTCAGAAGTTAATGTGTAGAGTGATTATGTTATCCTGGACACGTGGCCGAGGTACTGATATCAATCAGGTTTAAACCCTCTTGAATACGAGGGGCGTGCAAGACTTAAGCCCCACTCTCTTGATGTGCTCTCTAACATGACCTATCAATCCACACATGAACTAACTAGCAGATTAGTAGGATTTGCTCCGAGTACACGTTTAACAAGTAATCCTTATAAAGTGTACAACATGATTTTAGATGATACAACTAACTTTATGATACATTCAGTTGTATTATCTGCCCATTAGCTTGATCAATAACTTTAATAACCCTTCAGAATCTTAAGAAATTCATACGTTTAACGTCAAAGTTTGTTTACGTCTGTCAAAATACCACAAATTCAAATAATTAAATAAATGAAAAAAAAAAAAAAAAATGATAATAAAAAAACCAGTTAGTTCAAAACGGTACCCACGCCACGCCCAGTGTTGCCTCCTCCCGTAAAAGCCTCCGAAATGAGGAAAAGTTCCGAGGTACCCCGCACCCGATTTTTTTTTAACTCTTTTAATATAATACGAAAACAAATGTGTATTATTCCAGCCAAATTGTCTCATCCAAGTGGTTGTATTCGAAATCATAAGTAAACTAAATATCGAAGACATAATTTTGGTAATATTTAATTGTAATCAATATATACAGTAGCCTGCACCCTGCGCTCCACGCTGGACTCTTGCTAGGAATCAGTGGTTATGTACCCTAGTTCTATAATACTGCATTATCATAAAGTGCAAGCCTTAATAATTTTGGTTTCAAAGCCTTAAAACTAATTAGGAATACAATATTTATAGGTAACTGAGTAAATTAATAATAACGCACGCGCACGTCAAAGGAATAATCAGTGTATTGTTTGACCACAAGAATAATTGCAAAATTTAAAAAACCGGTTTCGACTTAACGACATCATCAGTTAGTTGATTATTTTACACTAAAATACTGTGTAAAATAATCAATTAACTGATGACGGCCAATATCACTTTTTTTTCTTTTTTTTCCGGGGGGCTTTTACACCCGAAGGAGCAGGCCACTTAGGTGGGCCCATAGAACAAACCCGGGTTAGGGACCGAAAACTTCACACACTCGTGTGAAGATATGGTCGTAAACCATGACTCCCCTCCTAGTTGTATTACAACCAGGAGTGTCATCATCGTGGTTTCAAGGCCGAAAACTGGTGGCGCCACTCTTTCGAGGAGCTTCCCATTTGTTTAAACAATGCTGGGTGGACATTGAGCGGGGGCCTGGTCCGGAAATCGAACCCAGAGCTGCGGTCACCTTCTGACCCGGCTGGATCTGCTTAACTTGCCTTATTGTAAGGCGAGTGCTCTAGCCTCAGAATCACCTAGGCCCCCAAATGTAATATCAACATTACATTTGGTGGTTTTTGTTTGTTATACAGAGAGATACATTTGTGCCAAATTTAAACTCGATCGGGCCATTTTTGACTCAATAAACTGGGTTCAAGATGGAGGAATATGTTGATTTTCCGGGTGGTACAATTGGAAGTATACATACTCACATACAGATGTCATGGTGAAAACCACTCAGGAGGTCTTAAATTACACCCAAAACGGATAATTCAATTGAAATCCTGAAATAAAAATTGTTGCGTGAAAACATAAGTTTTCCTGTCATATGTGAGTAAAAGTAAAAATGATTACATTCCTTGGATCAATCCCAGAGTGTTGGGCTACACTTATCAGGATTTGTCAATAGTGTCATTATAATTTAAAACGTTTCTAGGCATGAATAATTGCTTGATAGAAGTGACACTTCTCCAATAGCCCCCCCCCTCCCGCTCTCCCCTCCCTTCTGTCCNCACCTGTTAAACTATGTTTGTTCCGAGTTTCGTTTAACTACTGTAATTCCTTTGAAAGCTACTCCCTAACATACCGAAAGAAAAGGACGGAGTGGTACTTAATAAAGGGCAATCCTCTTATACTTCAAAGCCTCCTCTGAAATTCCAACTTTAATTGAAGTAACGATAGAATTATTGCGAAAATTTAAATTTCTAACATTTTAGGACAAAGAAACCTCATCTAAAAATTATAATTACAAGTAGTGGAGTTAGAAAAAATTCTTTGATCAAATGCAACTCAGCGAAAACCCCTCTCCTCAAATACAAATGAATTGTATTCAAGGAACAGTAGGTACAATAGAATCATAATCATAGTATTCACAAATTATTTCCCTAGCGTAGGCCAAAATAGTGTAAAGAAGTTTTGAAGGAAACTTTTATTTCTATCACAACCTCCCGAACTTATTACTATTAGTATATTGCTCATGGGTTATCTTTAGGATTGCTTATTTTTGTTCTTGTGTTTAATTACAAGGCTGAAATCCGAGTCTGGGATTTAAGTTCTTCCATGCAAATGGAGTAAAGAGTTTATAGATGTATCTCATTTATCGCAAGATGATTTCAGTGTTGCCATTGCAATTTCCTCAGCTGCTTGCTCCATTAGAAGTCGAGGAACCATGTACTTCCAAAGAACTTCTGATGTAAGCTAATACATATTTATTATCAAAGTCTATGAAACATAAACTTATACCTTGTCTAAAAATAAATTTACTATAACCTCTAACAAAACTGTAATATAGCAATTCAATCAAAATGACATAGGATTCATTTGTTGAATAAAACATCATCAAAAATCCAATTTATTTGCATATTCCATGATTTATGCATCAATTTTTACACGAACAATATAAAGTTAAAGTCATTATACATAGTACATCGGGAATAATGTATATTTATGATTAGTTTCAGAGTTAGAGAATGAAAATGGAGATCTTGCAGACAAAACAGACCAAAGGTTTCTCCATGCATTCGCTGTGCAGAAGAAAACCCTAGTACCACTTGCGGGGTTGCCTACAAATACCATTTAATTGGCTGATTCTAAAATTTATATAATTTTTTTCTTTTACACGAAAGATATAGAATTTAATAACTGTATAGTTAAGGATAATGTATATTTATGTTTAGTTTCAAAGCTGGAGAGTGAGCCCGAAAATGGAGATCTTTGGAAACAGATTTTCAGGTTACCAAATTCTAACAGATAAAGTACTTTTTGGCAAGTACAAAAATGATTAATGGGTTAATAGGAGTTTAGGAGAAAGATTGAGGGTAAGGGAAAATCTTTACAGCAAACAGATTATACAAGTGTTATAAGAAGATGCCGCATCGTTTGGAAGAGGGTGGGACCTGGATAGCTTAACCCCGGGCCCAAGGGTCAGGTCTTAACCTCAGCTCTCCACTTTATTAAACCGGATCAGCTGGCCCAAAATACACTTTTTTTCTGTACACCCCACCGTTCTCTCCCGCTTCCAAACAATCTCTTATCTGATCCTCTTATCTCCTCATCGAGAAATTAGCCGCAAGGAATTATGTCCACGATATAACGCCAATTACCCATAGCTCTTCAAGTAATCCTTTAAACCTGATTAATACCTCTTCAATTAATTGATCAGTTCATTTGGAATTTATTCTCAATCAATTGATCAGTTCATTAGGAAAGGAATTAATGGGCTATTATATTTATTTCATCGTATTAATTTTATTATTCGCAGGCGACAATAAACATACTCAACTTGGTCCTATAGCATTATTTTCCCTTATTATAATTTATTCTTAAGGGTCTAGTGTTAATAAATTACTTTATATGCAGTGATGTTTCATATATACACATTCAGTTTGGGACATCTTGAAACACGTAATTATATTCCACACCTAATTAGATACAATTATCTTTTTTATTACAATTTTATAACATTTTATAATTTTATAACAATTTTATAGCATTCGTTTTCATCCATTTTATCATTTGAATATTTCTTTCATACCCTGTAAATCTTAATATTGATTCAAAATAAATCTTGAACTCCGAAAGCTACAATATTAATAATTTTGATGAATATTATATAAATATATTTTTTAAGTAAGTTGATTTGATAGATAAAGAGGATTGGGTTGCTTTTTATATTCTTAATGCTGTTTGTCAAAGGATCCTACTTAACGTTGTAACAGAGTTTTTCGACTGATATCAAGTGAAAATTTAGTTTGAGAGGTACTCTTTGGGCCTTTTGACTCTAAGAGAGCTACTGTCGAGAGCAAATACTTAAGTGCAAAGCCACCTCCTATGTAAGTAGGATGGTGCTCGAGTGTGTAGGTGAGCCTTTAGCAACACTCATAGATTCATGAGTGCCCTACACCTTTCCTCACAGCTTACCTTATACCTTAACCGATTTTTAGTACACTGAAGAACAATTACACTTGAATTAAAAGCTTCAATTATTTCTTATTTACTTTTTTACTTTCTCATATTACGTAGTATTTTGAGAGAAAGTATTGGAATGGCACTATAATCCGATTTTGAGATCTGGATTTACACGTTTTGAGGTCCCTCGAGTCCAAATATTGCACAGATGACAGACGACAGAGAGACTTCAAAATTCAAAAAAGTCTCTGTCCGGTTTTGACTAAATTTGACATGCAACATAAATTAATTTTGCATTTATATTTTCATTATTTTTTCTTAATTTTACTATTATGGATTTAATTTAACAAGATTAATTAGTCTTTATATTTATAATTATATATTTACACATTTATTATTTATTTATATAAGTACACTTTATAATTTCAAAGATTTATTGCAAAGGAAATTGATGAGATCTTCATCAGATTTGTTCTATGTAATCGGTAGATATCAAGGATTTTAATCACATTGTATTTGTGTATTTCAGGTACCCTTTTGAATGAATTAGGTTCTGCTAAATGATTCCTGTACAAAATGGCTACTTTGAACTTCATGTTCAAGAGAATAACATCTATTTAACTTAAACTAAAAAGAGACTTAATGGACACCAAATATAACTGCTTGTGCCGCGTTCAAGCTTAGGCTTATGCGGTCAGTAAGCAAATCTAGTTCTAAGGCTCTAGCTATCATATGAATACCAATCTTAAATTACCTTAGTACATTAGGGGGTATGCAAATTAGTCCTTGTCTTATCTCATGCATATCCAGTATCCTGTTAATTAAAAATTAAACAGCTGATTCTAATAGATCCAATAATTTAGAATGGATGTTGCCACCTAATTAATACCTTCTGATAAAGCTCGTAATTAAACCATTCTGTTAACACAGCCATATTTCTAGATTAGTCTAACACATTTTTATACATATATATATTTTTTATCTAGGCACTTGGATCCCCAGCTTGGGCTTCATTTTTGTAAGCTATTAAAAATTATTTCAAATTAATAAATATTAATTTAAAAATTTACAACTTCTTACTTCTGTAACTTCCTACCCCTTACTATCATACCCTAGCATTCATCCTTGTTCCTGCTGATTTTCCTTACCTTCCGATTCTAGTCACTTTGGTACTGCACATTACAGCATACAGTATCCAATAAATCCCCGGACTCGCTCAGCGTTCAATGTGAATAGCCCCATACTGACATGTGTTTGATTCTGAAGCGGAATCGGACACGCTTGGTCTAGCTCGGACTCGCGCGCAGCGTGAAAGCCCCCTTAAGATCCATCCACTACGTCAATTAGACAAATGTATACTGATTTTGTCCGCTTTATGTATGGACAGAATTTCTGCTAGTAAAAACCTTTGAAAAATGTATTCATCCCTTGGCGAAAACAACATCATTTGACATTATCCTTAGGATTATTATTCTTTGACGCTGTTTGTAATATTCAAATCCACGTTGATGCTGATATATGTACAATGATTTACGCATAATAAACTCACGTAATTCATTAACTTTAAGTTTTAACCACTCTTTTTTATTACCCTTATTTACTCGACACTTATAGCGTGATGAAAAAAGTAGACGAGAAGTCAAATTCCACGATATCTGTCGGAGGAGTTTGACTTTGCAAATAATCAGTGTTTACATTGTTACGATTTCCGTCTGACATAAATATCATGCAATAACTGTCAGATGTAAACGCACCTTAAGGAAACACATATTCGGTAGTAATACCGATGTCTGTTTTTGCTAAATAGCACTGGCATTAACAAATTCACAAATCGTAATAGCATTAATAAAGGGATAAAATCTTTAGGAGGATAACTTTGTTCAGCAAAGATACCGAAATGTACGCTCGGTTGTGCTAGCAATTTATTTGTCGAGGAATAATTGGTATAACACTTGGACAAGATAAGAAACTTTGTAATGTAGCAAAATTTTGAGATGTTTCCTAAGCAATGCCAAGGAAACTCGCGTAAGAAGGGCTTACCTGAGACTGTGATATCCAGACTTAGCCTGGTAAAAATTAAACCACACTTACCTGAGACTGTGATATCCAGACTCAGCCTGGTAAAAATTAAACCACACTTACCTGATACTATGATATCCAGACTCAGCCTGGTAAAAATTAAACCCACTTACCTGAGACTGTGATATCCAGACTCAGCCTGGTAAAAATTAAACCCCACTTACCTGAGACTATGATATCCAGACTCAGCCTGGTAAAAATTAAACCACACTTACCTGAGACTGTGATATCCAGACTAAGCCTGGTTATAAAAATTAAACCACACGGGGAACCACTCCACTATTGGAATTAACTGTCCGTAACATCGAAGTTTCGTGTAAGTGGCAGATTGTTTGAGGAGTCAACTATAGCTGAACGAGGGCAGTCTTAATTATTACCTCTCGCATTCGCAGTTACGTAACCTAGGAGAAGTCTGAGACCTATAACATCTTATGGACTGTGAACCCCAACACGGCTTTAAACCACAGTCAGTAATTATCTTATATCGAGTTAATCCTCATCTACAATAAACATCAAAACTACTATTTTGCAATAAAACAGAACACATTTTATTACAGAATCAACTTCCGAGTTGCAGTTAATAACTGGGCACCCTATTATCAACTGTTTAGCGGAATAAACATCGCTTGGGAATAAGATTCTTCTTGATAACAACATCTGCCACAAGCAGCTGAATGATACAGAATTCATCACTACAGAACACATCTCTTTTAATATTTCTTTTAAAATAAACATTTTGTAAATATCCCTTATAAATAGAACTATTTAACTTCTTAGTATAGTTTTTTTTTTTTTTAAATTTTTTATGTTAATCAACTTTGATGATTAAACAGGTATTTTAAGATGTATCAATCAATCAATCAATTGTCGTCCCCTGGTTATTAGATCATACGGTCGCTAGGTATATTTTAATTCTGTTTATTAATTACCTTGCTATCTTCTTCCCCCTTTATTCTTACCCATCTTCGTATGGGCTGGTGGGAATTTGTTATTTTAACTGGGGTAGTTTAGACTTAGACGCTTCAGTGGTACCCCTAGCTCCTATTTCGTTAGAAAGTAATTTTGGTCCCCTGAGATAAAACCTAGATCCAGCACTGGCGGATACAAACTTCAGTAGACACATAGCAAGAATCAATCAATAATTTATTCATCTAGGAAAAAGCATAAAAAATTATAAACTTGTGGAGAGATCTAACCTAAGATACCGGTCGTGTGTTAGATTCGGTAGTGAGCGGACCTTTATCTCTCGAAACTCTTATCTTAGCCCGGCTATTGTTTTTGTTGTTTTTACGTATTAATATAGTTTTCATACGTATATCAGTTTTATATATAATCGCAATTGTGAACAAACCACTTTTATTGGATTATTTTTCTTCTTTTTATGGATCCAACCGCAGGTGACCCCCCTGACCGGGGGAGAAATTCAAATATTTCTAAAAATTCAACAAATAAGAAAAATACTTCTGACAGTAAAAATAATTCTAACACTAATATTAATGGACAGGAAATGGAAACAAATTTAACAGATAATAATGCCAAATCAATAAACATACCAAATCAAAGAAAAGAGGAAATTAACGAATTCACAGTCACAGATATATCCCCATACTATATTTTTATTGAAAGTACGAATGTAGAAGGCAATGGTATAGGTCGTATGCATCCTATGGCGTTGGGCAGATTGCTGCATAAAAACCATTCTAGTCTCGGAGATGATATAGTACAAATATCTAAAATTGGTCGTAACAGAGTAAAAATAACTTTTAGGAACAAACAAAGTGCAAATACTATTTTGTCATCTGAGGTCTTAAAGGAGAACGGATTTAAAGCGTATATCCCACGTCATCTTCTTTACAGAACCGGTATCATACGAAACGTAGATCCGGATATTTCTGAGGATGACCTAAAACAAGAACTTATTCGTAATTTTGGCAAAATATATCAAATTTCAAATTTACGCAGAATGAGTCGGAGAGTTAATGAATCGACTGATCAAACAAAACCTTCATTTATTTACAAACCCACCGGGTCAGTGAAAATTGTTGTTAGAGGTCAACAGTTGCCTTCCTTTGTTACGCTGTTCAGTGTGAGATGTCCAGTCGAAATATTCGTACAACGTGTAATCCAATGTAGGTCATGTTTTCGATTCGGTCATTTTCAAGACCAATGTAAGGGAAAACCCCGCTGTTCGAAATGTGGTTCTTTCGAACATTTATTTAAAGATTGTGTTCAAAAGGAAAACAAATGTTTGCATTGTGGTCTTGGCCACTTAGCCTCCGATATCTCGGTCTGTGAAGAGTTCGTAAAACAGAAGAATATCAAGCAATTAATGGCTAGTAATAACCTATCTTTTAACGAAGCCACGGCTAGGGCAAATAATTCTTTTTCTCAGGTCGCAAGTTGTCCAAATCTGAACGACAACACTTTGTTTCCAACCCTATATGAAGCCCAATCATCAAACGCTTTAGAGCCTGAAGTAACACTCCCCGTATCAAGAAATAATCAGAGCCGTTCTTCGTATGGACAAGTTAAGAGACCTAGATCTCAGATTTCCCCAGAATCTCCGCCAGCTCCCGACCACCGTCATTTATTGTACCACACTAGTAATACACCCCCTAATAGACCAGGTGGTCTTCTTTTTTCCCGACCAATTGCTCAAAGTAGAAGACATTATAACCCGAATAGCGAGTTCACAAAGAAACTTAACAACAGTAGTAATCGTAGTAATAGTAACAACAGTTATCAAAACTCGCAGATTTCTGAATCTCTTAATCCAACAGTTTTGGAGGCAGTTATTTCGACGATAAATCACATTATAAAAGAACAAACTTTCAATCTATCAGAAAATGAGATTAAAGCAATTTCCATAGAAATAATTAATAATATGATTATTAGGCAATGAGCAATGTCAATTTTATATTTAATTTTATTTACAATTTATCAATTAAAATGAACCAAAGACTTCACGGTTGCAACGGAATTGATATATTGCAGTGGAACGCTCGTTCAGCTATCTCGAACAAAGGAAACCTCGAATATTTCTTATTTTCAAGCAATATCGACGTCGCTCTTATTTCCGAAACCTGGTTCCAACCAGGAAAACTTGTAACCTTCTCAGGTTATAACCTCATAAGACACGACCGCCAAGACGGCTGTGCCGGCGCGGCAATTTTAATTAAAAAGGAGTATTCCTTTACTCCGCTATCTGATTTACCTGAGGTCAACGGTGTTTTCTGCGCTGCCGTCAGAGTCCAGTTAAACAACGGAACTCACACTGCAATATCCATTTTATCTATTTACAATGTTCCTAAAAATAATGTAACCGAAAAATCATGGAGTTCCATTTTTCAATCAGTTCCCTCTCCCCTTTTAGTGGGTGGAGATTTTAATTGTCACCACAGAGCTTGGGGCTGCGAATATACAGATCGCTATGGTTCTGACCTTATTTCAGCGTCGCATTCTTCTAACCTTATTTTTTTGAACGACGGTTGTCCGACTCTAGTCAAAGACCTTTCGAATCGACGAGTCTCTGCTTTGGACATTACCTTTTGCTCCCCTCAACTTGCTGCTAATTTTAACTGGTCAGTACTCACCGATCCACTTGGCTCGAATCATTATCCTATTCTAATAACAATGCAAACAAATTTTAAAAGTACGCATAGTAACCTAAAATGGAATCTTAAGAAAGCAAATTGGCAAACTTTTAAAAGCGAAATGAATAGCATCGCAAGCGACAGAGTCATGGAAAACATACATTATGATAATATCATAACCGATTTAAATTCAGCTTGCGATACCTCAATCCCCAAATATAAGGCTGGAGCTGTACACAACAACACGAAATTCTGGTGGTCCGAAGAATGCTCGTTTTTCACCGACCTTAGAAAACAATCCATTTTGGCCTTTAACAGTAATCCAACTAAAGAAAATTTTTTATATTATAAACAATGCGACGCCAATGTAAAAAGAAAAGTAAAATTGGCTAAAAGAAACGCGTGGAAGAAATTTTGTAGCAATCTAAATGGTTTTATGAATGTAGGTAGAATATGGGACACTTTTAGAAAAATTAAAAACAGAGGTATACCTAAATTAATACAGTTTGATTCGGATAGTGGATACAGATTTTTAAAGAATTTATGCCCTGACTATGTTCAGTGTGGGTCTCCTTATCCAGATTTAATTGGCGCAGGATGGAACGAGAGCGCCTTTTGGTTACTTAGGGAATTTTCCATGGAAGAACTTCAGACAGCCTTAAAGAAAAATAACAACACCGCCCCTGGACTAGATGGTATTCACTATTCTATGCTACATAATCTCCCTATATCATATAAGCAACTTTTACTACAGGTTTACAACAACATATATAATTTCAAAGAAAATGTACCACCGCAGTGGTTCGAGGAACGTGTCGTCCCTATATTAAAACCTAATAAAAATCCTGAAGAAGTCGAGTCTTATCGCCCTATTGTTTTGTCGTCGTGTATAAAGAAAACTTTTAAGAGGTTGATTAAAAACAGATTAGAACGTTGGTTCGAGGACGAAGGTCTGCTGTCTAAAAGTCAATATGGTACAAGAAAGTTCCGATCGATAACTCAACCTCAGGCTACCTTACTTTCAGATATTTACACGGCCTTTTCTATGAACCAAAACATGCTTGTGTTATTTGTAGATATAGTGGGGGCCTTCGATAATGTTAACCTGGAAGCCTTATACCACAGACTTATTTCCTTAGGACTCCCCCCACCCCTGGTCCATTTAATTATGAAATTACTGACAGGTCGAAACTTGCATCTAAATATTAATGGAGAAACTATCGCTTCAAGAACCGTCTCTCTGGGCCTGGCCCCAAGGTGTATAGAGAGAAGGTGGTTTCTTAAGGCTCCAGAAGTGAACAACTGGTAGTGGGGATGAGTGACGTCACACGGCGACCCTCGATACTGTCCCTCACTACATCCTCTATACTCTTCCTATACTAATATGAACATCTTGCCTACTTATATAATAAAATAATGCAATATATAAATTACCTCCGTCATTATTTAATAGATGATGCTATTTTATTCAAATATAATGTTTGCTTGTGTAATTGTAATTTGTTAGAATAATTTAGTAGATAAAACAAGCATATTTACATTTTACATACATAACATTGAATATTGTAAAAATTAAAACTCTTTGAACCGTAGTTGACATAGTTTTTGTTAACATTAAAATTATAATTTATTATAGTTTTACTTGTTTAAAACAGAATATTATAGAATTTATTATATTGAAAATATTAAGTAATTTACAATTTTAAGGATTAATTAATTAATTTAGAAAATCTGAGGGGAGACACACATTCTATTTA